>DWFO01003352.1:0-12415 GCA_018246595.1 Mimoniades nurscia nurscia | reverse complement strand
CTGGTGAAACGTGGGAATGTTCTACATTCCTCTGCCTACCTCTTCGGGGATTACAGGCGTGAAGTTACTTCTAGTTTGTTTCCAAAGTGTTCTTTATTCAATGAAACTGGAAGCCCAAGATTTAAGCACAGTGGCATACACTAGTTAAAATAAAGTTTGCTGGATCTAACTGATTTGTCCCTTACATATTATAGATGTGGGCAGATTGGAAGAACAAGACGAAAAAGAAAGCAGATATACTGTTTAAGAAGAAAAGTTATGAATTCAACCCACAGACTCCAATACTGACAACTCTTGAGCTACGACTGTTAAAAATAATTGGATACCCATTGACTGACAATGCTACAAGTATATTATGCAATATTGAAATGGTAACTATACTAAATAACTTACTGAAATATTGTTTTTTATGTGAAAACTGTGCTTATCTGTAGTAGGTTTTTGCCCATAATACCCATGCTGGGTAAGCAGGTTGGGGATCACAGAGCATGAATTTTCTCACCACTGCTGGCCGTTGGTGGCCAGAGCATGTCACCAGCAAGCCTAGGATAGGGTGCAGTGGCGTTCTTTAGGGAGGCCATGTCCAATAGTGGACTGATAGAGTGGAGGATAATGGGAATTATAAGCATAATATTGAGTTTTTAGTTTGTTAAGTACTAATATAGTACTGTTAGTTATAATATCAGTACTGTTAGTCCTGTATTTAGTTAATATCTATATGACCATACTCACTAACAGCACAAGTAATACCATTTTTTCTATCATAAAACAAGGTGACTCATAAACATATGATTTCAATTAAAAGTACATCTAGTTTTATTTGTATGTCAAAAAAGCATGATTTCCAGACAGGCAAAATTGAGCCACCCGATAACACAACAGATGCCTCAGTGGACTATTTAGCTGAGGATCTAGTTGATGAAAAAGCCGATTCTGAAGAGGAGGACAATAAGGCATTGAGGCACTTTGCTAGAAAAAAGAGGAAATATAAAAGATCTCGTAGTGTTTTAGGTAATACATTTCCATTTTATATCTAATGATACATTATAATTATTTAGTGCTTATTAATGATTAACTTATTTCAGATGAAGACAAGTCTGATATGTTTGATGAATCACTAAATTCCGATAAGAAAATAAAGTTTGAAGGTATTGTGAATTACTTTGTTATTACATCTTTTCAGTTTAGAAAAGTAATTCAATCTATTATATAGATGCAGATTAACACAAATAAAACAGTATATTAAAATTACCTTGAAGTTCTAATATTCTATATGAAAATCTATAATATGATTTCTAAACTTTTGATTGTTATGTACTTAGATACATACACAGTTACTGTATACAATGAAATCTTTAGTCAAACTAAAGAGCACTTGTAATTTCATATAAACTGCAAGCCAAACTATAAGGTCGATTGTAGAACCAAATTACCAGAGAAATATTAATGTACACATATAGTATGTGACTTTGTATAGTTACAAAGCTGTTTACTTCTTTTCATATTATCACATGATTGTCTAGGAAGAGGAAAAGAATCTTTTGAAGAGTTCAAGGCAAGGACAAAGCTAGAATTGGAAAAAGAGCGCGCCCAGCAGAAGAGTGAGGAACTGAGGCTGAAGGCTTTGGAGTTGAAACTGAAAGGAGACGAATTACGACTGAAAGAAATAGAAATGAACAAAGTCAACTACCTCACCAACATTGAAGAGGAGAAACTGAAGTGCTTCAGAGATATATCATCATCACTAAAAGAGTAATTTTTTTAATTCATTTGCTTCTAGTTTTTAGAAATATTAAAAATAAAACATAATATTTTATTCTATAGATTATACAAATTACAATTTTGGCATATGTTTACTCTAAACCTTTATTGATATACTATTACACTTTTGTTTCACACACCTCAGAGAACATGATCAGAAACACTCAAGTGTGCAGGGCACTTTACAGTTTTCCTTCACTGTTAATAATCACCTGTTAATTCACAAGTGCACTTGTAAAGTTGGAGGTGTCTCTCATGTTTTGGACTCTCAATTAGAACACAGAATTCTGCCTCACTTGGCTATATTTAGTTTTAATTTCTTATGCTCCTCTATTCTCATATAGACTAACTGATGAACTGTTGTAATGTATTTGAATATACATATTTCCTTTTTCAGATTGTTGGAACGGAGTAGAAATGGCAATGGAAGATTTCAAATGTGACTACTACATTAGATCTTACATTGGTTTTAGTCATCAGTGTATCAGTACAGTCAGTATTCCGGAGACAGAGTGCAGGTGCAGCCAACTATCCATCCATTCACCAAGTAGGTTTTAGTGAATCTGTTGTTAGCAACAAGGGTATTCATTAACAAAGGTATGGAAGAAATAAGAAATGTTTGGAATCTTGGGATATTTCCCATTTATAGACCTTACCATGATACAATAAGTCTTCTACAATGGAGGGACATACAATTTTCACTGTATTTACATCTCTAGGTTACCTATAGACACACCTACTACCTATAGAGATAGGCAGGCTAATGATTTCAACTTTTTACGGTTCTAGCAGACTTCTTTCTCCATTCTTTGAATTTTGATAAATTCTAAAAAACAACAACCTTAAGATATCTACTTTATTTATTATGGATGATGTATTATCACCTGGTATTAAGCAGTGAAAATAAAGATTGTTTAGGCATTTTTGTATGATATAAGTTGAAAAAGGTAAGTCACTAGGAATGATGTGAATACAAACTCGCATGAACAATCAAAATTCGTGTTTAATTAGATAAAATTTATATTTACACTAGAAAACAGAATGTAAAAAATACACAGTACTATTAATAAAGTATTGACAATTTTCATGTGTGTATTCTTCATAGCATCATTTTGACGTACAAAGTGTTCTTATGAACCAATTTTGAATAAATGAGATTTGAATTTATAGAAACAGTAAACAATGACTGAATGTCTTATTAAGAAAAAAGAAAAATTTATGTTGATTTTAAATAATTATGGAATTACAGATTGAGAGTGAGGGGGTTCATTAATACTTGCTATATAAATGTGAAATAACTTTATTCTCTATCAAATTAAATGAAATAAAATACCTTAAAATTTCGAGATTTAACAATATTGCAAGCACACACCTAAGAGAAAACAAATATATATTTTTAAATCAATTAACTTATAAAAAATAAATTGTTATTATTTCACTTAATTAAAAATAATATCTTCTAAATAGCTACCTATGTAGAATCTTTAAGAAACTATAAAAAAATTAACATTAACACTCATGGTAGTGTGTATCTTTGAGATACAGGTATTTATAAATAATTGCAAAGATAATGTCATTTAGAGTGCTTTTCATATAATTTTTTTAACAGTGATGGAATGCAATAAAGTTATTTATGAATAGTTTTATTTGGCTGCCATATTATTACTATGAAATAAGATTATTGCTATAAGAACTACAACTTAAATTTAATTCTCTAATTTTAGAGTGACAATTTTCATTATTTTTATATCATTACATATCATAAACATGTTGTTCTTTATCTACATAGGTACATACATTCACCTCACTCTCCATATGGACCAGATACGGAGACTTCCACCTCCACCATTAGCAAGTGACAATTTTTTACTTTACTTTAACTGCATCCCATACATAAAAATCGTTATCATAAAATATGAATTATATTTAAGTTGTATGTTGTTGGACCTTCTATTTCTGATGAGTGTTAGTAGTAAGTACACCCTGAATCTTTGAACCTTATTTAATCTTGTGTAAGTTATATATTTATTCTATAGCTACATATGTTCACTGAACCTGGCCCGAACTTACTTTCTTAGCTATTCTTTTTTGAAAGTGATACTTTACTTAGCATATGGTGTAACCTCTTATGTAATAGTGAAAAACGCTTTATCTGTTTGTATGTTAAAATTCATAACAAAAACATTAACAAATTACTTTAATGGAAGAACAAGAATCACGTTTTACCTACAATATAACCAATTTTTTATTTTTATACTAACAATACTTTTATATTACCTATGAACTGAAAGAAACAATAGTGTGCCATTTTAGAGAGCAATCTCCCATTAAATCCATCCGGATAAGTATTGAATAATATACTTAACTACACTTTCAACAGCTTTAAATAATTAGGTCTTAATTTACTTAATGTGGTAGCATCTAGTTCTGATATTCTGTGTATTCGTAAATGACTTTTCATGTTACACCTCTGTGCATAGCCCCGACCACAGATGGGACATTTGAATGGAGTCTCTCCTGTATGAAGCCGCCTGTGTTCTTTCAGATAATCAACATGGTAAAAGCTTGTTCCACAAATATCACAAACTGCTGGCCTATGTCCTAAAACAAAAGGACAACGGATAAAAAAATGACACTTTTTTGCCAACTCTTAATCACACAAGTTTTTTTGGGTCTAACTAGATAGCATTTGTGTATAGAAATATTTACCAGCTGTAGAGGCTGGTTTGATCAAAACCAAAAGTTTAATGCAGGTTAATACAATAAAACATTAACAATAAGATAAAGTACAATAGTAGTGTACCATTGTACATCATAAGCAGTTATGAAATTATTGTACATGTACAATAATAATTATCGTATGGTGACCTACACTGATAATAGGTAGAAAGGTATTATTATATATGTATAAAAAAAGGTAATTTTATTTACCGGTGTGTACTGATCGTTCATGAACAATCACAGATTTTGCACATTTGTATGTCTTATTGCAAATTTTACATGCAAACACCTTTTTAGGTTGTAGATGCTTGTTGTGTACATTCCTGTTGTGAGATGACAGCTCTCCCTTAAAGGCAAATCTTGCTCCACATATGGAGCACACAAAATTTTTTGACTCTGCGTCATGTCTCCTTTTCAAATGCCTGTTTAAGTAGTACTGGGAAACCAAGAGACGAGGACACTTGGGGCATTTTATTGGTGCTTTAAAATGAACTTTTTTCTTGTGTAAATTTAATTTATCTTGATCCTTGAATATTTCGCCACAAAGATCACAAAGTCTTGATGGTGGTGGTTTTGATATTTTCGGTTCTCTAGGCTTTATTATTTTTATTTCTCTTTGCCTCTCCAAATTGTGTTCTTTTTTTGGTAGAACTGATGGCTTTGATGGTTTGATACTGTAAGGGGAGCAAGTATGAGTAAGACATAAATTCATTTTTTCCTTAAACCTTCAGGTTTAAATAACAAAGTAACAGTTGATGAAAAACACAGTTGTTAGGGACTTAGAAATATATCAATATTTTTAATTCCATAAAATTAGTTCATAGAAACACTGATTTAATGAGACTCCATACTTCATTATTATTATTATTTTATATTATCACAACAGATTTTTACAGGTTAGGCAGAAAGCACCAAGCATAAAATCTCTATTTTACAGATCCAACATGCTTCTTCTATGTTCAATAGTCTCCATAATCACTATTTGATTATGGGTGGTGACTACCATAACAACTAACATCTTACCAATTTGTCAATATCATCATCATTAGACTAAGTCCACAGCTGGACGACATATGCCTTCTGTGAGGGTTTTGCCCACACTGGGCAAATGTGCAAAGAGCACACTGCCTCACACTACCAATGTTGCTGCCCATAGACGGCCAACTCATATAGCTGTGCCTTGGCAGGGCACATTAAGCCCTGCACTGGATTTGATTGTCTCTTATGACACCCTGTTATCCTAGCTTGAGGTTGGGGCATATGAATACCTTTAAATTAAATATGCTAAATTGTAATAAGAAACAATATTACCACCATACATCACCTATCCAAGCGAAGTCACCCTCTAGTATAGATGAGGCAATTCTGTCTATATCATTCTTCGTACTCTTGGACTTTATCGTTAACTTTTTCTGGCATATGCCTCTTTTTGTTGGCTCCCTCTTAATTCTTCTGTTAAGTTTTAATTGCAACAATGGCAATGACTCTTCAAGATTGTCAGAGTCATTATTTAAACAATCTTCATCACTTTGTGGTTCATTTTTAATATTCCCCACTTCTATGTCAACTTGTGTCTGTCTGTGTTCACTGCAGTGATTGTCATCTTTCACTACTAACAACCCACTGTTTAGAATAGTGCATGTTTGTTTGTACTTTGATAAAAAATTATAAACAGTATCTATAGTATCGCAGCAATCTTTACATATGTTTCGTGGATATCCATCTATATCTTCGATCTGAAATCATTAAAATTACAGTTTTTCAATCTTTCAAACTTTAGACAGACTGGTCATGTGTAATCTGATACTATTTTCAAGATAGTAAATAATACTTAATTAATAGTAAATAGTACACGAAAAGGTAATTTCCTACTACTTTCGATTGCACTTTAATAGCAATTGGACTAATTCCATATACTTATGGGTATATACCATATACATATACAAAGCAGTAACGTGTTTTCTTACCTTTTCTTTTAAACACACGGTAAGTTTGGAAAGAATATTGCAGTCTTCTGATTCAGAAATCTCAAATAATGGAAGCTTTGCACCACTGTCTAAACATATTCTACATAGATGTAATTTACCAGTACTCATATTGAGTAAATTTAAAATTTATAAAGTTATTTGAGTTAGATTGGAAAACTTAAATACATTGTTTCATACATGTATTGGCCAGTAAACAAAAAGTTAGTTATTTCTATTAAAAAATTAACGACGAAAATATGACAAATGACAATTTGTCAATTGACAAAACGTTGACATTGACAATAAGTTCACAATGGCAACGGATTGTCACGATAGCAACACCTTGATCTTTTTAGATTGAGATTGGCAACAAGTGAACCACAGATTATTATTAAATGGTGTGTAATGGCTACTCAGCACACACAATAAATAGTGTTCAACTGGAGAATACACATAGGTATATTATCCTACTGATATAGGAGATCACAATACATGTATATTGGAGGCCATATATTTAACTAATTTAACAATTGGCCTTATATTTCAAAATGTCTACAGATACAGATAAGAAATGGTTTAAAAACATATATGTTTTATCTCAGATCATATATTATTATCGTACTCGGTTCATATTATTACCGAATTATAATGGGATAATCAATACTTGGCATGCTGGTTTAAATGAAAATTTTAGGATCTTTTGCTTTGTATTATCTAGAGTATCTAGACTGTCTACGAAACGCATATCGCATCAATCAAAACATTTGATTTGTCTCATTTATACGTGCATCAGCTGTTACAAGCAATTTATTTATATATTATCGACAATTTCAACCAGTTATAATTTCCATTATTTTTAAGCAATGTTAATACCCATTAGTATATTTTTATTTAAGAATAATGATTATTAATAGTGTGGCATCACTCAGTTTTAATAGTCTGCACGTATTTTATTTTTGTGAACGAGATCACAAGACTAACCATAGACTACTTTTTATCATCCACTTGTCGTCTGTCATCAGGTGATTGGGATCGGGAGTAAAAGTCCTGAATAAGGATAATACGCCAATATTTTATTAAATCAATAACTCAACATGTCTTCAAAAGATAGATTAGCGATTTTCCCTTCCCGGGGGTGAGTTGTACTTTTTTTATGGGATTTGGTCTAAATATGGGTTATTATAAGATTGTCGATTAATTTGTGCTGATAATATGAATTACGAATTTTAGTGCCCAAATGTTGATGAAGGGCCGCCTGGCTGGAGCAGTGAAGGGCCATGGTCTGCTCAAGAAAAAGGCTGATGCTTTACAAATGAGATTCCGTATGATCCTGAGCAAAATTATCGAGGTAAGACTGCTTTACATCAGTTTTGTTTAATGTTATAACACAAATTATACAATCACAGATGCTGCAGAGTTTGTTTTTCTGTAAAATGAGAAAATTGTACAGTGAGCAATAAATGTGGAAGTAAGGATAGAGATGTATGGCAATCACACATATATGATATAACATTTAAATATGAAACATACAATAGAACCTGTAATCTCTGAAGAGATAGGCAGAGGAGTGTATACAGGCCCATGTTTCACCAAATTCATTATGTTCCATGATGGTGCCATTACTAACAAATTTTAATTAGAAATCCTAGTAAAAAAAATTCTATAGTACCCACCTCTGGATTTGAACCCAGGATTTGGCAGTTGTACTTGAAACCAGTTGACCAAAGAGACAGTTTAAATTGAAAACATAAAGACCTACAATATTTAACTTTCATATGTTACTGAAACTTTTTCTTCCCTTTTCATCTTTTAACATAACTTGCTATTGACAGATATTATCTTAAGTTTAACTTCATACAATATTTTTGTTTAATCATTTTACAAACCCACAAATTTCCATTGATGAGCTTAGACTCGATAAATGTGTATTGATTGGAGCATGAATACTGGTTATTGAGAGTTCAGAAGTTGGTCATCATCACAATTCAAATTTTACAATTGGTCGGACATTGATTAATTGACAGTAGAATAAGTTGGAAGATACTATGCTATTATGCCTCAACAGATTTCTCAGATTTTTCTTCCTTAAACATTATTTTGTAAACACTTGCACTAACACTATATTATGGTTTTTCAAATTTACAGACCAAAACTCTGATGGGAGAGGTGATGAAAGAGGCTGCCTTCTCTTTGGCTGAAGCTAAATTCACGACTGGAGACTTCAATCAGGTGGTGCTGCAGAATGTCACCAAGGCTCAAATTAAGATTCGCTCCAAGAAGGACAATGTTGCTGGTAAAACATATACCTATTTAATTTACAGACAACTTATTAAAAAGTCAAGACTGCTGTTACCGGTATATATAATGCTTTGTTAATTCTATATTATTGATGTTTTTATTAAAATTCAAGTGTCATCATAGATTCATCTATAAATATGTAAGAATTGATTGAATGAAGACAATTTAAGTCAATTCATGTTACCTTTCTATGTTATTTAGCTTGACCAATTGACCATAACTATATTTTCTACTTATTTATATCAGTAAAAAATCATCAATTTTCAATACTTTACCATGCAAACAATCACTTAAATTAAGTAGCACTAGCATTAATATATATATAACATTCCAAAGAGAGACTATTTCTAATTTTAAGTGTATATAATGTACATAAAGAGTAATCCTTAAAGACATATGTATGTTGAAATTTAACCAACACCAAAAAGTTGTCTTGACAAACATATTTTATATAAATAGGTACAAACACTTGGTCTTATATGGTAAATTAGACTAGACAGACCTCCCATTACCCAGAAACAATTGTCTTCATTAAGTAAAAAATGTTAAGTGTTAAGCAAGGTTTTTAATAAAACTAAGCATAATGTTATCATCTGCTTATTCTCATCCATTGCTGGATAGGATATGTAAGCTGAGCTCAGCTTACTACAGAATTCTACAGTCTACTACAGAATTCATAAATCTTGAAGTTAAAGTTCCAGTAAAGTTCTTGAAACCTCTGTATGTGTGTTGTGGGGTATCAGGGGCAATTCCATAGGTAACAATATACAAAAATTCCTATCATTTCCTCTATGAGATAGGTAGTTGTTATAAAAGATTTTGTGAGTATAAAATTAAAAGGTCTGATTGAAGAAGTTTCAATGTTGATTTTGTTTAACCATCTATTCTAGGTGTTACGCTGCCGATCTTCGAGTCTTACCAGGACGGTTCCGACACGTACGAGCTCGCCGGCTTGGCCAGGGGTGGTCAACAGCTGGCCAAGCTGAAGAAGAACTTCCAGAACGCTGTTAAGCTGCTGGTGGAGCTTGCGTCTCTGCAGACGTCCTTCGTGACCCTGGACGAAGTCATCAAGATTACCAATCGGCGCGTTAACGCTATTGAGCACGGTGGGATAACATTTGTTGCTTTTTATCATCAGAAAAACTAAGAGTGATAAACAAAACTGTCATTTTCAATGACAAGCCCAATAAACTTAAGCAAATAACTTAAACATATCAAATTCAAGAAATTATGAATGATAAATAATACAAAATATTATATATCGTTTGACTGTCGGACATAGATCTCTTGTCAGACTGAAGTGAGAGGAGAGCTGTGTCACAGTCTTAAGCCCGCTAGCCCGCTACAGGCATTACACTGAAATAAATATTACAAATATAATAATGTACGTTACACATATCCCCAGTGATTATCCCCCGATTGGAGCGCACACTCGCTTACATTATTTCCGAGCTGGACGAGCTGGAGCGTGAGGAGTTCTACCGGCTGAAGAAGATCCAAGACAAGAAGAAGATTATCAAGGATAAAGCTGAGGCGGTGAGTTTCCTATTAATAACACAGTTATCGAGGTCACCATTATTATCAACATCAGCCTGTCCCACTCCACCGCGGAACGTAGGCAGCTCCAATAGCTCGCTAGGGAGGTCGCTCTTCAGCTCCTCGTCTCTAACCACCACTTCACCATCTGGAGCGCCTCCCACACCACGTTTCCCAAGTCCTGACCTCCACTGTAACATGTCTATTCATGTTTGTGAATTGCAGAAAAAAGCAGCGATGCTCGCCGCGGGCACGGACGTCCGCGACATCGCCAACTTGCTGGACGAGGGCGACGAAGACCTGCTGTTCTAAATGCACCCACAGCCCTCATGTTAGCAACTTAGTAGTCAGGACGCCGTAGCGCAGTCGGGAATGTGGCCAGTCAAAGTTGGTACGATAAGAACCTATTAAAATATTATTATAAACGGATCCTGTTATTGATGTAATACATAAGAAATGAAATTTTTTAATGAAAAATTGATGAACATCCATGAGATCAGTGACAACACAAGAGCGAACAATGTTCAGAGCAGCACACATAAGCCGGTCCTGCCTTGATCTCCGATCAATATGATTCGTAATAGCATCACGCCTGTATTACTTCAAGGGGGTGGGCGGAGAAGTTAAGTGAGCTGTGACGCTTATGTCAATGATTCAGGTTTATGAACACGGTTGATTCAAATTGGACCAGCAGTTTTGGTGCACCTCCATTTCCTTGATATCTCCGATTAGTATCCAATGTATAAAAGCCTTACATCTCATGCTTCCAACTTTGACTGCTGAGATGTTATAATATTACAGTGTCATATATTACTTTGTAAATATTATTGTTGTCATGTTGATTATATTGTTCATGCTTGAAATTAACTTATCACCACTTAATATTCTAACGTGTTTGATCCTGTTTGATCCCGTTGCTGTGGGCTGTTAATAATGTAGGTGTCATTGTTTGCAAGCATTCCAATGATGTCGTTTGTTAAATATCATTCAGGTTTTATTTTTAAAACGACCACAAAGTTGTCTCAATATACATTTTTATTCTTATTGTGTTTTTTTCTTTTGCAATGACATGTTATTCATTTTGATTTTAATTGATTTAATCCATGAAATATTGTCCTATAAATGACATGTGTATTTATATAATTGTTTTGATGATCATTATTATTATTATTATTATTACTTTAATATATATGATTTTATAATAAACATATGGCAGTTTTCCAAATGAAATCTGAATGATTAGGTCCATGGGACATAAGCTTCTACGAATGCTACTAAGCACATAATCAATATAAGTACACGTGAAGTATTTATCGTTTTTGAATTGTTGTTTGATAATAGATCAGTGTATGTTAAGTAAGAAATCATGTAAATACAATATTGTGAAGCGAAATATAAACATTGTGGAATCAAACCAGTTCAGTTTTATTGCCCTTGTATGTATCTTTATTAATATGCTCAATATTGAAGTCTCATAAATAGCAAACTAAAACTCAGCTATCTCGTCCAAAGGGATCAGATACTGGGTGTTCGGGGAGACAGAAAAGTCCAAAACTGGCGGCATGTAGAATGTGATGTATCTAGAAGAAGCGCGGCAGGTCTGTGGGGATAGGAATAGATGGTAATCAGTGCTCTCTGCCTGCCCAATAAGGAACCTGGTGCGGTGATATAAAAATCACAATATTATTAGATTGAAAATTGGCTGCGTACCTTTTAAAAGTCTACGCTTAGGTACATCTATTTAGATCCCAGTATGTTAGACCTACAAAGTAAGTACTAAGGTAACTATGCGAAAAGTTAAGTCGAATAAATATTGAGTAACGGAGCGGCGATGAAACCGATTCCGCAACGTAAGAGAGCAATAAATCGTGCCGGAGTTTTGTTTATATTGACCTCAGACGCTTTGCCTCATATTACTTTCGGCGGGCGGAGAATGAGTGATAAAAATAATATATTCCGCCGAATATTTCATATACATATATGTACCTATAACACGCGGCCCTATTTTTTCTTAATAAAAAGGATTCAACACAAAAAGTAACATCACGCCTGTAATTCCCGAAGAGGTAGGCAGTAATAAGCCACGTTTCACCAGTTACGTATAAGCCCCACTATGTAAAAGGGAGTGACAC
>DWFO01003351.1:0-12419 GCA_018246595.1 Mimoniades nurscia nurscia | reverse complement strand
TATCGACCATTTGGCTCCCATGATGATGGTAATGACCCATGCTGGCTGCATGAAGAATCTCAGGTCGGAATTATAACTGGACAAATTTTAAATAATACTAAATAATTTACTTTAATAATTTACTATTTTTTTCTATACTAGATATTTGGATTTATGATACCCGATACATGAAATATCCTTCACGCCAGCAAGGACATTATCAAATTATTTATTTATTTCAATAATTTTATCGCTTTCGATATTTTTTCTTGAATGGAAGGTAGTTTAAAACAATTGTTAAAGCAACGAGATTTGAATTTCGAATTAATTCACTGCATTCGATATCCCTCCAATAGCGGCCCGTCGGAACTCATGACTGCTCTCAGTGTCGAGCGCCGTGTCCAGTGTCGAGTCGCGACGCGTGTTCCGTCGGGTGTCAATGCATGTAGTGTCGACTCGTGATTCAGCTGATTTGTGTCGACTCACTCTCGCGGTACAACATTAATATGCTTAGGTACATACGTATATACATGCTAACGATGAATGTGTTGATTTCCAATTCTTTTTAATATGCACTGTTTTAAGTGATATTGTAACATAATATCGTGCTTATATTGCCACGAAGGGATAGCTAGAGGCGTGTGATACTAGGAAGTAGTACGATAAGATAAACATTTCAGTAGAATTGTAATACGAAATAAGATGGCCTGAAGACAAAACGCATGTAAGACGTATGTGTTCACGATTAGGTACGGTGTGGATTGTATCAATCCTGTGATGTCATGATTGGTGTGCACCCCAGTGGCCAGTGTCGACACTCTGTTCGCGCTGATTGTTGTTAACAACCGCCACATTATAGCCCACGCTATCACGAGTTGTAATCGCGTGACGACCTGTTCAGGATATTGCTTGCAATTATATTTACACTTTTGTAAATGTAAAATAGTAAAATAAACGTCACATCACGCCTGTAATCCCCGAAGAGGTAGGCAGAGGAATGTAGAACACCCCCACGTTTCACCAGTTACGTTTACGCCCCACTATGGAATAGGTGGTGAGGCTATTGCCATACACCGGGAACATATCCAGACTCCGAGCTACTACTAGAAAATGTATATCAGCAAATTTGGTACCGTCCGACCCGGGAATTGAACCCAGGACCTCCCGATTGGCAGTCGCACTTGCAATCAACAGGACCAACGAGGCAGTCAAAATAAATATAACATAATTCATTCCTTCCCTAGTAAAATTAATGTAACATTAGCATTCGTCGACGAGTTAAATAATTTGTTATTTGAAACACTCATTTCGTATTTGAATAACGTTGTAGTGTTCCTATATTAATATTGTTCACTGTACGTTGGTTCAGATTATATAAGAGTATTGTCAAGAACTAGAATTTACTTAAATACGCTGAACCAAAATAAATTGTAGAACCTAATACTAAGTGACCATATTGGCACCTGTTGTAAACGTTAACTTCCACTTGGCTAGTAGCAGAATATGATTTCAAACCTTCTCGTTATGAGAGGAAACCCGTGCCTGATTGAACTGATTGAAGAGCTTTCTAATGTACGAAACCGCCCATGTAAATATACCGCCACTACTACTTTATCACTTATCCTATAGTGATGGTGTTGCATAACGTTTACTCTGACCGTTTATGATATATTTTCACAGCCATTCGACCAGCGTTTCATTCTTTATTTGTTTATAGAATATCACGAAAGTACCATTATAAGCTAATTAAACATCAATTACTTCGCACAAGTAGTATAATGTTTAATTGAAATAGTTCTAAGTATTTTGTTACTAACATTAGTTATATTGGTCCGACGTAAGTAAATTTTCTTTATCGTTTGTAGTTTACTATATGTGTGCTAGACTGTTTGTTTAATGAATATTTCTATAAAACACCAAGTCATTAGGCTAAAATGAACCTATGGGAATTATTTCTGTTCTTTTCGACATTGTTACTAGGGTATTTTATATTATCCAATGTTTAAGGGGTACCTAATTAGTATGATAAACAAAAACATTGAAAATTAAGTCGATTTTGGCTGATTTGATAATCTATAAAAGACAACTGGTGAAACGTGGGAGTGTTCTACATCCCTCCGCCTACCTCTTCGGCGATTACAGGCGTGATGTTACGTTATAACAGACAATTAATTATCAGCGAATGTGCACAGGTTGCCAGGCCGGCGCCAAGCTTCGCGATTTCATACTGTTAGCGGTACTCTACCTGTCGCCGGCTCCTATGAGTTAGTACCAATGTCTAAATTATGGTTACTGCATGCATATGTGTCAGAGAAACTACTCGTTAGCAAGAAAGCCCCAGATTGATTTATACGCAAAATGTATTCAGCACTGATGACTTCAAATCCCGTTGCGGTTTTTTTATGTCTTTGCATATCCAACCGGTTGGGTAATGTCCTGTTATAGAATAACAACGCCACTGGCGGAGGTAATGATATGTTGTTAATATATTAAATATATTGTGACAGTTTGTAGACAATTAAATAGATTCTTTTTAAGACTGAAAATGTATGCTTTTTTATATGCATAAACACAGGATATGTGTACATATGTATATAATCAAATATAGCATCTGACAAGGATTAAACAAGGACTAAACGAGCACGTAACTTTGCAAAATATCTACTTGTAAATACAGATAAAACTCTTTTGAATGTTGGTTTAAAATATATTTCAAATTGCTAATACATATTCCGAACGTAACCTATCTGGAAACACGAGAAATGGACAGATATTAGCTTTTTTTTTAATGTTTATACATACATACATTACATATACATTGTTTGAGAAACCGGCGTAAGAAAGACTAATAAAAAGCTTGTAAGAAGAAAGATTTGCGCAGAAGCACCTCAAATCTATGAGTAATGAGACATTTATCATTGTGTTTTCTGCCTGTCCTTTAAGCAATTTGACATGCCGCTACAATATGAGTTATAGAGTTAATATTGGAAATCACCAAATAAATATTCGTTAAGAACTTTTTTAGTACTTCAGTAGAATTTTGCTCTACAAAAGTTTTTAATGATATTTGCAAGTGAAAGTCGTTACACATCCCAAAGTTCCCACGTATCGAGTTGTGTGGACATGTGAAACTATATTAATTATGAGACACAGCGCTCAGTTTACATCATAGGAAACACTGCTTCCAGTCGGACATAAAAACAGTTTTTATCACGTGTGAATTCTTATTGAGAATAACATTAAATTCGTCGATCTGTTTCGTAAGTTGTCGTAGAGTGAGGTGATATTTTATTTAGTCAATATGAAACATCTTTATTTCAAATATGATGTCTACGGATATGTCTACGGTATCGCACAAAAACGTAAATATTCTGCTGGAAACGTAAAATACTTGTTTTACAATCGAATGAGTTTCGAAATTAGTATAACAAATTTGTATTCGAAATGCCACGTGATAATACATTTCTTCATTGAAAATGAAAACATGCCTTATACTTTCATTATTTTGCAAAACGTTTGTACTCAACTTTCATATGTTCAAAAAAAACTTTACAATGCGAATAATAATGATGAAAAGGCGCTACATAAGACAGCGAACGATAAGAATGGCTTTATATGATATTGCAACCTTAAAATCGACATAAAATCGATTAATTACCAAAGACTTTTTATAATCAATCAAGGCATTACGCAAGACACACTTTAATGCGCATAGTCACGTGTCGTATCGCCGGCGAGACATCAGTACAATCGCATGACGTCTTTCACCACGGTTAAATAGGGGTCATAAGATAGTGCAAACACAATACACAAGTAACACAAGTAATCTTTTTGTGAGAAACAACGTCGAAACGGACGTATGAAGCGATGTAATACATGCGTGTCAGGATGGATAGGCATATTTGACACTTAATGTTCTCTGCTCACCCCATAAGAGACCTGGCATGGTGATCGCGTATAGTTTAATCGCTCGCAGTGCAACAACTAGGAGAAAACGGTCCCGTTCGATCGTAAATGCATTTATACGCTTATGAATAACCATAAATTGTCTAGATTAGTTCAGTATGTCGGTAAGTGGGAACGCGATACATCAATTAGCAATGTAACGCCTATGTTTATTTTACATACGTCTTATTTACCGTGAAGTGCAGCGGCTGATAACGGACGGACGGGCTTGATAAGGACTTGTCCATACACTGTATCTAATCCCCGACATCTTAAGTAGCAGCGCACGAAGATATTCTTGACCCGTGTGTCATATACAGAGTAGTGTAATTATAATGCGGTCAATGCTATTAGGTTTATTAAACGGGTGTGATTGTGTGCGTGCGTGAGTGTGTGAGTGACTAAAAACTGTCATACAGACTATGATTCTGGATTTAGTTAAAGTCTTTATAGTATATAATTATATATAATTTTTTTTATAATGGAATAATTTAAATCTAACATTAAACTTTTTTGTCATTCAACTATTGAGTATGGATCTTCTCACAAAATAATTAAAGCTGTATTCAATCAAACAAGAGTGATATACATTCTACACATAGTCCACATATCCTAGAGAACCTTCTAGATTATTTCAATAATACGTTTCCGAACGACGTTTATCTTCCTTTACTGTTATGAATGCTATCAAACGATAAAAAGTACTTATCTTTGCATGTATTGCAGTTGTTTGCCAGCATTTAAATGTATTTGAATTTAAAATAATTATTTCATTTCAATAAAACTAACGTAACATCACGTTCGTAAGTTCCGAAGCAGTAGGCAGAGTGGTGTAGTACACTTCCACGTTTCACCAATTACATTTGTGTCATAGTAATAGGTAGTGAGTCTATTGTCATAAACCGGGCATATTCAGACTCTGAACCACCACCAGAAAATCTAAGTTATAAAATACCAATGGTGCCGACCCGGGATTTGCACCCAAAACCTCTCAGATCAGCAGTCGCATTTGCAACCAACACGATCAACGCACCAGTCGATTTCAATAAAAGTAAAGTTAGAATAGTTTTGTGCATCTTTCAAAGTATAATCGTATATTTGCCTAGAATTTCGACAGCTTTACTGTACTTGGTGTTGCTTGATGTTTGCTGTTCGAGCACACGAGAGGTGTTGCTGTGTATCTAATCAGCTAGCTGGTGCATGTGACCGGCTGAGGGCTGCTACGAGATGCTAGGCTCCAGGGCTGCCCCGTTACCGGAAACACGTTTATTGTGTCAACAATGTTACAGTCTTACTAATCTTGGCTTGTAAGTCAGAACTCTGAGTATTAATTAATTAGAATAAAATAATATTTTTACTATTTATTATATGTCTACGCCAGGGCCTACAGGGAAAGCAGATATAGCAGAGTGTCAAATATCTGTACCTTTACAGACCTGCCGCGTTCCTTCCCCATTCATCACTCTCTTTTAACTCTCGCATCTGTCGGAACTTGACCTATTTGGACAAGATAGGTGAGGCTTGGTCTTCCTCAACACCTGCATCTATGGACATTCACATTGAAGCAATATTTTATTCACTTAATTTGCAGTATAGTCATTGCGTGTTTTCAACTGTGAGAACAATACTATTAAAATTATACTATTTATGGCATGATATATTTTATCAGTGCTCGCGTTATGCGCAGTAGGCAGCCCTACGTGGATTTGCGTTGGCATACAATATCAACATAGGTAGTGGGTGCTTGACTGTTTGCTCTCTCCTCATCTGGAACATTCGATCGCGGATTTGGGGTGTCCACACATCCGTCCGCGACAGTTCGCAAATATTTATAAACCTAACTGTCTTGTTAGTCTGTCACTGCGTTGCTTTCCTGTAGTTAAAAATGACACGCCACGGCTTTAACCTTTCTCATTCTGAATGGGGATCCATGTCCACGAGTGGAACAATTAAAGTGCTGTTAAAAAAATCCTGTTAAAAAAATGCTGAAGCATCCAAAGCGATCAGTGATAAATGAAATGTTTATTTCGAATCGCTGTAATTTTTTTAAAGACAGTGTTATTTAATGTACGGTTTATTTTCTTTGAACACATTATTGATTGATGACAATTGTGCGGTGACGTAATTCAATAATGACAATGCAAATATACGATGCGAATGTTGATGGACGCAGCTCCTGAGGGAGGTCAAGACTCACCAACCTTGATCTAATAGACCAGATACTGGCTGATGGGGGAGTCAGGAGTGTCCAAAATCGGCGTGCATGTATGAAGGAAGCGATGAATGTAGCCGAAGTGTGACAGGTCTGTTAGGATAGATATATTTGGCGCTTTGTGCTCTCTGTCTACCCTGTGAGGGACTTCATGTTGAAGTAAATAATAGTTACTTGTGAGTAACAATATAGGCAGAATTGTAAAAATTACATAACGAATAGTGATATTAGTACACAGATGCAAGTACGATCAAATATAAGTTAACCCGGTGAAAAGATCTATTTGTATATTCTGTTGATCCACTTATTGTAATATACAAGTACAATGTTTGAGAATTTTGCAAATTCATAGTTTGTATTGATCTTTCGTGCGCTGGATAAATGAACATTTTTCTATGATTTATGCGTACATTTATACATATATGAAAAGTTATGAATACGATTGTGAGTTTAAGGCGTATTTCATGCAAGGTCTCAGTTACCATAAATCTCACGCCAGGTCCCTTACGGGTTAGGCAGAGATCAACGAGTGTTAAATATCCCAGTCCATACAGACCTCACCTGCTTTCTCCACATTCATCACTCTCCTCACCCATGCCCGCCGATTTCACATAGCATGCAGCACTAATAGATTCCCTAAAACAATCCATAGCTCTGCTGTATGTAGTGAGTTTAGCGACATCACGTATCACGACGCATATTACAGGATATTAAACGCACAATTTACTTTCCTGTTACACCGAGACGTTAATGAATATCCATATGCATATACACACTGTTATCGCTGGTTTTCTCCAATCAAAACTTTGTTATTTATAGCAGAACCGGGTGGCTGGATGTAGACTGAATAGATTTGCATTAACAAGTCCAATGATAACGAATGGGTTCGTTTCCATCCAAGATATTATGCTCTTACGGTAGATGGAATACATTATGAACATAAGTGTATAAATACATAATATCTACGGTGACTTCATTATGGGGACAATGCTTGGAGTCCATTGCACGCGCGCTGAGGCAATGGTCGTTTATACATTTTCTAAAGACTTCGTCAACTTTAGTGTGTATGTTCGTGGAATAGATGTGTTTGGCTTTCTGTACTTATTTCCATGTTTCGTGAACCACGTGGTGTGAGGATATGGTGACATTGATAATATAATTGAATGATTGAAATTGAATGATTGAAATTGAATGATTGAAATTGAACGATTGAATATCGAAAGCATAGGATTACGAATAAAAATACCGAAATAAGTAAGTTACGTATTGTGGAACTAAGAGGGAACTAAGATTATAGAGTCATGATAGATTGTAGATTTTAAATAAATAATTAAAAAATGCTTTTCGTTAGCACTTGTAATTAATATGATTGCGATTTTTTTTGCAGTTGACTTTATTCATTTAACTAATCCTTATTGTGTATTAAAATTGATCATCACGTTATTTAATAAAGAATAAAAATATTCTGAATTTGAATATTGGTAAGTATTATCTACTACTTGTCATTATTTTCTACAGGACAACCCAGGTGGGGTTGTCCTGTAGAAAATGCCAATTGACATTAAGCAAGTTCGTTGTTAACAATAAGGAATAAATAAATAAATAAAAATAAATATTGCGCTGTATTGCTATTGAGTTAAATATGCTTCATACGCGAGTAAATAAAGTAGTCATATTCAATATATTTATTAAATTTTAATCCCGACTTTACATGATGCAAATTTGTATCATCCAGTTTGATCTTAACGTATTCTTTACCAGTTTTCTTGACGAGTTACTTAACATGTTTCTTAGCGTGCTCCATCTTTCATATTATGCTTCATAGAACAGACTAATTTAAACTATCTTAAACAATTGAATTGTGCAATTTACTTACATACACATCTGTGTGCATGTGCGTTTATTACAAAAGTAATGTACGTCCATCAACATTAACCGCTAGTGTTGGCTCAAGGAACAATAAACTCGCGGTCCGGTCGCTGCGAGCGGCGGCGACGTATCCTCCCGCTGGCTGTAAACGTTCGTTGTTTATTGCATACACTGCAATATAATACCAATTAACCGTTTGCCATAGTAATGGCGTAACGGAGCTTTTCAGAGTTCCATCGCCTGATCGACACGGCCATTTTTATGCAGCCTACATCAAGGTTTAATGTCATGTTTAAAACTATTTTAACATTGTGAATGCGTTTGCGGTAAAATAGGCTATTTTTATAAAGGATTACTAGGTCAATTAAGAAAATTCAATGTGACATCGTATTCTAAAATAATTTTGTCGATATATTTGTACATAGCTTTCTTGTGGTATTCGGAGGAGGATTTGTTATAGAAAAGACACATCAGGTTTGAAAGGACAAAGATATTTGGTATTCGATGTCCTCTGTCTATTCTATAAAGAACATGACGGCACAATGTCATAATAATCATAAAATATAAGTAGAACAGTAGTAATAAATGCTGTTATAAAATTGTATAATTTGTTACTGAATTCAAATTTTCACATAAAAATGTTTTAAGATTTTAGGCTTGCAATCGATGCGAGTAAGTTGTAATGTCGCATGTGTAATTATAGTAAAAATGAAAAATAGGGTATTATTGCAATATACTTATTGAACCAGACGCATACAAAACCAAGTCATACTTAACCGATGCCGAAATGAAATGAAGTCGAACCTCGTTAAATCTTTTCTCATGAACCTGGTTTAATGTCTCAGGATGTAAATGATGCAAGACGTAAGTGCGTAATTGATCTGTAGAATAACAGTCGTAAAGGAAAAGGCATTTCAATTAGCCACAAATCAATCTTATCTGAATGAAGTTGATGTTTGTTTTACGTACCGTTGATATAAACGTATAAGGAATACCTATGTATGTAGATTTTAATTAAATTTAACATAATTAACGTACCATGATCCGTACTTGACAAATATAATTTCTTATATTTCAATTTAGTTCTATCACATTTCCACATTTTTTGGGATATAAGCACTTAAAAACTTTGAACCCAATATACATAAGAGAACGTTTGAGCACTAGGGAATCTAGTAGCATCGATGTTTGAATCGATAGCACATCCACTAAACTTATCCCAACAACATTACCTTACATCGTCGTTATTAAATCAAAAAACATCGATAACGGGCTTCGTGGATTACAGGCGTGAAGTTACATATGCCCAAATCGATTAGAAAAGAGTTCGGAACTAGCGAATCGAGTAGTATCGATGTTCGAATCGATCGCGCGTCCAGTACAGTTATCCCAAGGCCGCTACATTTCCTTACATTTTAGGTCGGTATTAATTAACACGTACGCGGCTCTTCCGCTATAAATCGCCCGATGTCACGTCGATACGTCGATACGTCGATAGTGCGCGTCCCGCTGCCGGCGGAACACACTATTTATAATTGCGTGATGTCTCAGAGCGATATTGTGTCCAGCTACCGCTGGGCCAGGGCTGCTCAATGTTGAGTCCGCGTGCGAGCGTTTAGATGATATTATACTGAGTATCGGAGACTGGAGAAAAGTTTGTGTTACTACGTTTACCGTTGCATCCTTGCGTTTTAACTGCAACAGCAAATTGCTGGAAAGTCGAAGTCACTTGTGAAACAGGCAGGGAACACCGAGAATATAAGCAGGTAACTATAAAAGAAAAAATTATAGAAGAAATAATTTTAGCTCTGACCTTTTGACTTGACTTTTACCAAACTTTGTTATGTTATGTCCCGGCCTGATTTAGAAATACGAAAACATCCAAAGATATAAACCAGTAACGATCTCTCATCAGAACTGTGTTTAGACTGAATATTACTTACCTAACCGAATTGACTCGATATACCTCTGGATCGGGGCTGTAAGTCCGACTAAAAGCACAATCTAAAAAGGTTGACAACCGCTGTGCCGGGGCTTATAAATGCGATCGAGTGTATCGAGTTGACAGTTTCTCCATTGGCTCGTATAGAAATATGTGCCGTGCACCTTATTGCGTTTAATATAAGGCAGATATTATGAGGGCTCGTAACATACACGCGAGCGAGTCCTTTATCATACTCATGAGAAACTCTGTTGCCGATAACAGATAGAGAACAGATTTCTAACAATAGTTATGTGAATTTCGGATTGCTATTTCAATTTATTTCACACATTATGACACTCTCATTATACGTACAGCGGGAAAATAGTCAATTTTGTATGTTAGTAATGACACGGGGAAAACTTGGGATGTGAAATTTAGTGATTTTTTGTGTTGTGATGCAAGTTATGTACGTCTGGCTCAGGTATGTTTGTGTTAATGTCGAGTTTAATCGTCGAATTGCTGGTTATATTTTGCTGGAAATATTCCGTATACTATAAAAAAACATCATACTTGATTGACCCAAAAGCAGTAGTGATAAAAGTTAGCAACGGCATTTAAATACAGACGCTGATTATATGCATCAATGCACGGTGTATTATGTGACAGTAGTACAGTAGTACAGAAAGAAACGTTAAAATTACATGTGTTCTAATAATTAAATTTGTCCTAAGGATTTTCATTAAAAATTAATTTCACTGTCTCATGCATTTTATTGATATTTACAATAATTTTATATAAAAAAAAACAAAAAAAATTTAAGGTAACAATTTAATATTATGCCACCGGAGATCTGCTTCTATATAAACGCCCCCGCTAAGTTGAACAAAATGTGGCTGTCTTTAGTTAAGCTAAAACAAAAGAACGCCAAGAGCTATTAGCGATAGGTACACGCGATAAGGGTGAGTCGCGAATTTACGCCCTTCTATCCGACACTGTGGACATGGCATTGTGGCCGACAGTGTATTCATATGCCAACGCCGGATTTATGCACTGAAAAATACATTTTACTTATCAACACATTCAAATGTAGCCTTCAACGATCTTATTGTAACGCTGCAAGGTTTAAAATGGCTTAACGATTACGTTGTTCAACTACAATGATTCGGTGGCAACTTATCTGATGTATGGGACAGTGATTTCCTAACACGATGCTTATTTATGCCCATGGGGAATTTAATTACTCCCGAGTAATTGTCCACTTGACGGACTTATCGAGTTATTGTATTGATTTCCACGATTCAATTGTCGATATCGATAAACGTAGCACATGTTTACGGTTTTATTCATTCATAACTTGCGGCTACTTACATGGCTTAGTGGTGAACACCGATGTTATCTTGGCAGACTGTATGCAGGATTTGAGTGTGGAAATAAATAAGAATGTGAAGAATGTATTGACCCGGTATGATGATAACGTAGCATCACGCCTGTAATCCCCGAAAGGCAGAGGGCTGTAGTACACTCCCACGTTTCATCAGTTACGTTTACGTCCCACTATGGAATAGGTTGTGAGTTTATTGTCATACACCGAGCACATGCCGATAAGGCATGGGCGCCCTTTGCGATCATGTTATGTTCGCAAAAGGGGACGTCGAATGGGATCGAGAGTGCGTTGATTCTGCTTGAAGAAGGAGAGGCCGCGGCGGGCGTCGTTAGCGCTCCCAGGCGCCGTGTCTCTGTAGCTCGGGACCAGAATACGCACTACGGTATGTACTGATTGTCGTAAAGGAGGCTTGTGGGAACTCTAAGAGATCCGGGGAAGGACGACGGTATGTGTGGGCGCATATTTTTATGAGAATCGGAGGGCATGGGACTCACGCATAAAGCATCAGGCTTCTTCCGAGCGGTGGGAGAAGTCTGATGCCGAAGGGGGCGTCGTACTAGGAGGGCACCGGTACGTTTCTTTCAAGATCTCGGAGTCCTGCTATTCGCCTAAGAAGGCCACCAGGGGTTTAGGTTTGCTAAAATTCCCGCAAAACCCGGTCTCGGAGGACACATTTCCATGTTTCTAAGACCGACATTGGCTATTAAAAATTGTGCCATCATAATTCAATGTTTTTTTTAATCAATGTAATGAAAATTATATATAATTATATTTCCTTTCTTGTAAAAAAGTACGAATTTCACTCTTATAAAACATATTATTATTTCGAAGTTTATTTAATTGAACAATAATTCTCTACCAATAAACGTAACATCATGCCCCCGAAAAGGTTTGTCCCCGAAAAGGTATGTAGAGGAGATATTTGAAACACTGTTCTCTCTTCCTGATCCATCACCGTCCTAGCTTGTGGATATAAGAATAATTATTATTTCTAGTACTGGATTAATGGCAGGTAGGCAGAAGTAGACAGTAGGCCCACCTTCTATTCTATGGTTTGGCGTAAATGTAACTGGTGAAACGTGGGGGTATAATACACTGCTCTGCTG
>DWFO01003350.1:0-12420 GCA_018246595.1 Mimoniades nurscia nurscia | reverse complement strand
AAGATTTATTACAATGTAAAATAAGTGAATAATGTATCGATAGCCATAGATATAGAATAGCGGCCTAGATAAAAAAAAAGCGACTAACTTGGAATGGCGGGAATGGTGGAAAAACGGAGGGAAGGATAATACGTGTGTTTTCGTGACGTGTGTAAAAAATAAACAAAGTTATTGGAGCTCTGCTGTTTTCATTAAAGATTACATACTTCTGAGGCTATCCCAACACATAGGTATGCCTAATACGGATTAGATTTTTTATTTATTAATTAAATTTATGGCATATTCGCAACTGGATATAAACGAATTGGATAAATATACGACGAAATTTACTTTTAACATTTAATATCTTTCACTGTAACAGTGAATAGAGACGTCGTGAGCAATTTTGCACATCTATAGAGGTATTTTTATTAGATTGTGCCCTCTAACCCTTGTCATTTTCAGGGAGCCCTCGTAACCGACACTTGATAATATCATTAATATCCGATGTGTGGTAATAGCCTCATCACCAATTCCATAGTGGGACGCAAACGTAACTAGAAAAACAGGAGTGTATATTTCTCTGCCTACGTATTTGGTATTACAGCTGATATTATGTTTTTGAAATTATACGAGTATAGACTCGGTTCAGGAACCTTCTTTGCACATAATGAATTATATTAAACATATAGTCAGTAACATGGAGCACAGTCGCGATCATAAAACTTATTTGTGTCATGTTGAGCTGGCGCCAGACGCATGCCGTTCTCATTACCCGTCTACTGGGACGCTGACGGTTACGCGTCTTACGTATGTACGAGAAGGTTCAACGGTTTGGGGTTGTTGAACTGTGATGTGCCTTTTTAGGTTTTAATGCGTTAGTCATTTCGCTTAACTGTTCTCCCACAATATATCTCTCCTGTGAAGGGTTTTAGCATAGGTATTATGTATCATTTTTTGCTTCGTTGGTCTTATGCAAGCACAAGTGCTAGACAGAGCAAGAGGTTCGTGGTTCAATTCTCAGGTCGGGCGACGTGTTATTGGTTGGTTCTAACAAAAAATATCCGGCACTAGCACGGAGTCTTGATCTCATCATCATCAGCCTATTTTCGTCCACCGCTCGACATAGCGCTCTCCAGTAATACGCTACTAAGCTCGACCGTCATTTCTTCGTATGCAACCTGTATCAAGTCCGGATTTATGAGCGGTGTATATTATTAACCTCATCTACACGAAACGTATAACATGACTGGTGAAAAGTGAGAGTAATAAACTTATTTGCCTATTTTACCTTTGACGATAATACGGGCGTGATATTATGTCTATTTCATCCTATTGTATGTTTTGCATGTTTAACACTAGTGCCATTAATGACACCTGAATAGAAAGTGTAGTTAGAGCAACAGATGTTTCGGGTGCTAAGAGCGACAATTAGCGTAGGCCAGTACATATGTAGGTAGCGTTTTAAAGTGTAATTATATTAAATTATGTTATGAAATGACGCGTCACTATCAACAAAGGTCCGGCACTTTCGCGTGACGTACTCGGGTGTATCTATGCATGACTTGTGATTTAAGACACGTATATGTATTATATTCATTTACTGCTAGTAGATTATAGTTTCGCTCGTTAAGGAGCTTTTCGATGATGATATGTTGAATATGTGTTTATCTAATAAAGGCGTGGCGTGGAATAAGTATTAATGAAATGTATGAAAACTTTCGTGAGCTAAATCGGGAGATATATTATAGTCATTACGAGATATAGACACTCACGATACATTTAACAATGAAGCTAACGAAATTATGAAGTTGATTTTTGTTTCATTATAAATGGCCACTTGCAATCGAGTCCGATTGTTATCATAATAACGAAGAAAATGCTAGAAGATTTCGTTGCAACAGTTTTAGTAATCGGCTTTGTCCCACACTATTGTACCTACCCGAAGATCGCGTTAGTTTGAAATACTTGTGTTTGTTGCTTATGTTTGTTGAGATAAAATTATTCACTAGTTATTACAGAACGCAGACTAACTGTTGATTATAATACTGCCGATTGTGATACAGCAGCTTATCATGCTGCCGATCTAGCTGCCGCGACATTAGCCGCGGCAGTGGCGAATCCGTCCGACCGTATAGCCGATAGCTCACTGAATCACAATTGGTTGCGTAACG
Source organism: Mimoniades nurscia nurscia (assembly GCA_018246595.1). NCBI lineage: Eukaryota > Metazoa > Arthropoda > Insecta > Lepidoptera > Hesperiidae > Mimoniades > Mimoniades nurscia. The sequence continues at coordinate 10,267 of DWFO01003350.1, read as the reverse complement.
CAAAGACGCTCGTAAAACAATATCTCTAACTGCATTCCGATGTTTACGAGCCGCTCGGGAAATTTCAAGTGAACGATCAGCGCAATGAACGGTTGCCTAAACAATTTCACTGGATCGATCCGTGTGGGAGGAACGACCAAGTTATTTGAGTGTGTGCAAAGTGTGCAAAGCATGATTTAATTGTGAACGTGATTAATTAAAATTCGTATGTCTTAGTATCTTACAATTGTTGACATGTCTGTCTTTGTGTCTTCTTAATGAAAGTAATCTGACGAGTTAGGTGACCCTTGCTATGTCAAAACAAAATTCTGTTCTGAACATGAATTATGAACATTGGTCTATCTTATTCGCTATTCAATGACACAACCCTGTTGTATAAGTGGTTAATAAAAATGGCATCTGAGACGAAGGTGCACGTTTGATTCGCACCAATGACAACTGTTTGTGTGATGGGCTCGGCAGTTTTGTAGTGAGTGCTTGAAAAAATTATTTGGGGCTTAGAACCCGTTTTCTATAATTGATATTATGTATATTCCTGCAATATTTTAAAAGTTGAATAAATCTCTCGATTGTATTACCTACATATATTTTTTGTACAGTTGTTCATTTCTCGACCGTAGTGGCCTTAATAGCTTTCCCGGACGAGGGTAGCGAGGTCAATGAACTTAACGATTGTTATTGAAGAAATCTATTAAGAAAATCACATAACAGCACGCTTGTAATCCGGTAAGAGGTAAGTAGAGGAGTGTAATAGACGTTTTACCATTTTTACGTCCTGTCACTGAATGGGGAGTAGTGGTTTAATTAACATTTAGTTAATTAAATTATCGGGGTGGTGTTTGAGTTACTCTTTTACGCAATTGATATCTGTAATCCACTCTTTCACTATACATCTAATGTTGAAAGATTTAGCTAGTGTATAATTTTTACCCGGTTCAATATGTTTATCATTAAAAATGTTACCACGTAGCGAATGTACGTTTAATACAAGATCACCTCGGCGTGATCGAGATCAACGTAACATCTCTCTTAATAATACGCATACAACGTATGTGGCTTGGCCTGTGTTCGCATCAATACTGAGTTTATTTGATGTTAGTTTTTAGTACGTTTCCGCTGTATAGAACAATGATTAGAATGAGTTGGAGTGTTTGAATTATACATCGTTCCAATCGTGTAAAATTTTGTATTGAATAAATCGTCAAATATAAATACATATTTGTAAGTTTTGGTAAAATAAAATAATTTTAATAAATTTTTGCATCCCTTTTTATCGTTTTACTATTGGAATTCGGATCTCCTCAGAATGAGGAATGAATATAATTTAAACTTAAGGGTTATATGATAAAAAAATATACTTATGGGTTATATCATAAAAACTAAAGACAATAGTAAACAACACTAGTGTTAACACGAGAAGTATTTAAAATAGGATAGAATAGGGCAGTACGTATAAACAAACATACAGGAAAAAAATTGATCATAATTGGAATAGCTGGACCACCTTTGTCGTTGCTAGATTTGTCTCGTCGCGGTATCGATATCGAACTTGTTCTTGAGAGCTGTGAAGTTGTTACAACGTAATATTCCAAAATGTAGCAATAGGGCTCATTCACTATTCCATGTGACTTAACTAGTGATAACACGCCTCTGTCTATCCCTACGGGGAAACATAAGCGTGATGTTGTATAATATAGTAACAACATTATATAACACAAATTGAAATACATGTGTGACTTGGCTACGAACAACTAAGACAACAATTTCTCAGTACCGACACAAAGGTCACAGTCGCATTTGAATTTCAATATATCGTTTCGATTCGCAGCCGCTTTGCATTCTGCTCCGCTAAAGAGTGGTCGGTCGTTATTGCCGGCAACTTAATAACCTTGGCACAGTCACATCCAGTCACGAATCTCTATCGGTGCTATTCACTTCATCCCTGTTCGCATTCTGCGGAATGTTTTTTTTTCTACGTGACCGCGTTCCAATTTTAAATTTTCGTCCGTTGGCCGAATGTTTCGGTGTCCGGCTGGAAACGATAACTTTATTATTGGAAACAATGATAACATTGCAAAGTTAATGAATATAATGTTAATATAAATTCCTTTGAAATTTATCCGTAAGTTCTAACAACGCCTTAAATGGTACAATAAACATTATTGTTTATGAGCATGCGTATAGAAAGTTACTAATAATCGCTTCAGCTTCTGGCGCATATTATTATGCACGTGTTAATACTGTATGTATTTGTTTGACCAGTATTGTTATACTAAAAAATTATTAAACTTGTGTGGAAGCCGTTCTTCATTAACAAGTCGCTGCCGATGAAGAATATCTTGAATACCTACTTTCCTATTTTAGATTACACTTCGACTTGTTTGATGAACCGGAGAAACAATTACATCAACCATCTATAATACAAGAAATAAAAATAAATCTGTAGCAGATATACCGAATTCATTGCATCTTTACACTGTTATTTGTAACACGTTTGTTGTTTTCTTTGTTTATGTATTTCGTAAGGCCCTCGACCAACTCCATGATCATATCTACAATAATAATTAGCGGCGCGAGAGGCGTATTAAAGTTGATGTGGTGATCTTTCTAGCGCCCAGTAGCCACTTTGATATGAAAGTTATGTGTAATTGTGTACACTTTGTAAGACGAATTGCCCTTGCGCTATATTAGCAGAGTTCCAGGAGTAGGCAGTACGACCACAGATGAAACATTAAATAGAGATGACATGTTAAATGGCATTTGATGCCTAACGGACGTGGTCTGGAAGAGAGTTAAGCAAATGAGTTGGGACAGTGCAAGAAAGTCCTTACTTTGTAACTGTTATAATGAAGGCAATGAAGGTTCCATATTGATAGGTTGAAGTCGTGGTTAGATGCTAGAGGATTTGGTTAGTAATTTTTATATTAATTATTATAGTATAACAGTCCATAAACACATGGAAACGTGAAAAATCGGTCTTATTTTTGGTCCCTTTAATATCCTTGGACATTTTCTATCTCGTTCTATAGATATATGTAGATCAATTGATGTAACTAATATAAGTTAAAATAAAATGTAACTAGTATAAATAAAGAGTATTTTATCTTGAATGCTACGTTGTGGACGTAATGAAATTGTAAAAAGTAATAATTATCGTAACTTAGTATGAAGTACGTTATGGACGACGCGCTATAAACTTTTGATGTCGAACAGGTTTGTTAATATCCATCGCATTACTTATTTGTTATGAGTATTGAAAAAAAGCGATATATTTGTTTGTATATGCATTATCATCAGCTCACTGCGGTCCACTGCTGGAGAAAGGCTGAGTTATGATGATCCCCACGCTGGGCATGCTACCAAAGTGCGGCCGACATCCTTAAAAATTTTGCAAATTCCGATTAATAACCTGTTGCGCTGCTGATGTTCTAACCACAAATAAGACAGCAGTGTCCTAAATTGATAATGTCTATGCTAAATTAAATGTCACACGAACAGTTTTGTCTATGGTTCGTGTCAACTAAATACCAATCGATAGTCGGGAAACATGAATCGCAAATATGTAAATGAACGGTCATATTATCGATTTAATTTATTCACTTGCTTTAGAACTTGAACGAGAGGCATGAATAGGAGAATCATTAGAGTATCAGTGCATCAACAGAACCGGAATGAACGAATGACATCTAACAGAGAAACATTTTATCCAGATCCGGTTGGAATTACGTGCGAGTATTTATCTACCAATGTACGTAAAACAAATGCTCAGTTCATATCTTTGTTGCATAATTATTTTTGTATTGTGTCTCAGTGTGCACGTTATTTTTAAATGTAGGTAGGTATATCTATATAATCATACGTGAAGAGAAATCTTTGTACCTACTCCTTTTTAAGAATATTGTGGGGAGTGTATTTCACACCAAAACTTTTTTATGTCATTTCTTATTTGACATAAAATTAGAAACTTAATAATTGAATAATTTGCTGTTGAATTTCGGCTCCCGCTCGGACAATAGTTTATATCATTTGGTCTTTCTCATCATCTACAATTGCCCGATTGACTAAGTAAGTGATATTAAGCCAATCTGTACATAATTATATTTACGTAGCACTTATTTTTAGTTCTATTTATTCTTAATTATTTCCTATCACATTTTAAAATTAAAATTTTCCTACGTAAAATTCTGGTATCGTGCTTTTATTATTATTTACTTGTGATATTTTTATTTACTTTTATCCCAGAATTTTATAACTCAGTAATACCTTAGCCGACGCAGAGATCGAACCCAGGATCTCTTTGCTCAGCAGTTGCGCTCGTAACCACTTGAATATAGTGACTGGACAACGAAGTATTAAAATATATGGTACATATGGTATAGATTTATCTATTAGCCGTGTTTCATGTACGTCTACAACATGCTTTTATTACGTATTCAAGGTTGGTTCGGAGGAAATGTCACCGGGCAGCTTGTAAGGTCACTTTTTGTTGCATCTTTACGGTGTAGGTAGAAAGAGATTGTATTAGCGGCAAGTCCAAACTGTCGAATATAATGTTGTAATTTAATGGAAGGAAAGTCTCCTAAGCCGGTGTGCGTGTTAGAAGAGACTGACTTTGGATTATTTATAAAGTTTCACTCATTCATCACTCCGTGCTCTCTGCCTACCCCGTAAGACACCTGGTGTGAGGCTGTAATGATAATAAATAGTTCGCATCTCATCGTAATAGAGAGTGATTACGCAGAAAACACCTCGTAATATATTCAGAGGTGCAAATTTCACATCTGAGTGCAAACGATCGTGCCTTCACTCGAACTTTTCCAAGTGACACACACCATCGAACACAGAGGACGTGGAATGTTGTTTATTGTCTTGGAATATTACAAGGGCATTATGCATTATGTATGTGGCAGATGGAAATATTTAATAAGTGCACTTGAAATAATTACATGAACATAAATAAGCGAAGTAACTTTCCATTCATAAATTTCCAATTATTCATAAATTATAAAATTTTGTTTTACTTGACACAGCAATTCCATGATAATTACAGATTCATTTATGCAATGTCATAACTCTTAGCGGGTGTATTCGAATGTCTATTAATCATTCAAATGTCTATTTTCATTCAGCTGTCACGATTAGACGCCAGTAGCGGTCGAGTGGAAAGTTCTCGAAAGTGCATCTCTTGCAAGGGCTAGTTTCAATATGAGTGTCAAAGGGCGATGAGAGCTTTCGATGGGTTTGTAATAATGTTACTAACTGCGCTCGTCGTGTTATTAGATGTGTGAATGTTTGTGTATGAGTGTGTGTGTGGGTGTATTTTTAAAATATAATGGGTATATCTGTGTTCGGAAGTTTTCAGTATAATTTAATGGTTCGGTTAATATTCGGCTCTGAATTATTATTTTCAGTAATAACTCACTTTTAAAAAAGCTCTGATGCGATTGTCCTTTTCAAGTAAACAAAGTGGATTATTGAAGTACCTGTGGATTATTGTATGGATAATTAATGGCAGGTATTATTCTATTGTAAATCAATTACAGTACTATTACGTATGAACACATGCAGACAAAATAGTGGTGATAAATGGACTTCCATGTAATTTTAAATGACCCAAATTCATCATAAGTAGAATACCACAGTTCATCCATTCATTTAATTTTTTGCTACAAATTACATATCAACATTGAATACCAATTATTTATGTAGGTAGTTAGATATTATTTATAACGTAACGAAACATCACGCCTGTTTTCCCTGAAGAGGTAGGCAGAGGAGTGTAGAACACTCTTACGTTTCACCAGTTACGTTTACGTTCGGGACGTCCGACTATGGAATAGTGCGGTGAGCCTATTATTGCCATACACCGGGCACATATGCGGACTCCGAGTTACTACTAGAAAATCTAAATTAGAAAAATGTTATAGATCCCTAGCCTGGATTTGAACCCAGGACCAGATCGGCAGTCTCCCTTGCAAACAACGATGAGATCTTATTTATTGTTAATTTATTTTCATCACACATAAATTATTTTAAACGTAAAATCATATTTTATTATTAGTTTAACCACCAATGAGCCGCCTGTAAACAAAACGGCCAGTGTAATGTTGGCACAACTGTATATTTACTGCTATACAAACTCACGTGACCTCACCGTGAAATACCATCCACCTTCGAAAGTAAGAGCGGTTTCGCTTTCCGACTTGCGTGGGACTCGGTGGCCGTCCGTCCGTCCGTCCGTCCGAGCGTCCGACCGTCCAATTGGTCGATGACACGGAAAACATATCTCCAGTCGCATTGTGTAACAATTGGAACAATAAGATATACGCAAACATTATTCGAAGCTGCGAAATGAACGTGCGAAATATCAGCTTTCATGCTTTCATTTCTTCATCCACATCAATCGCAAGTTGGCGTAAAGTTTTACTAATGGATACTGTTAACAGTGGCCATATTCTGCTTGAGTTCTATGACGTGGGAATAAAGTAATTTATGCTACTAAAATCTATGATTTGTTTCACGTGTTACATTTTAATACGTTGTCTTAAAATTTTATTTGAATAAGATTCGAATGAAGATTCGATTGTAATATTAATTCGCGATGATTTGCAGTAGGATTATTTATTTTTGTTGTATTTCAATTATTGTTATATTGTTGAATGAATTTTTATTATTAAGATTTCATTCTAATATTCGCAACATGTTACAATGGCTCGTTGGTCTAGGGGTATGATTCTCGCTTTGGGTGCGAGAGGTCCCGGGTTCAAATCCCGGACGAGCCCAAAAGTTTTTCTTATATTTATAAAACATTTTTGTGAGATATAAATACGAAATTTTATTACTTTGTTTGGGGTATAATATAAACAATTTTTTTTGTAAATATGACTCCTGCAAAATAACATTTACAACCGAAAAAATTATTTCAATTTCAATAAATTGTTAAATAGTAGATTTTAAGGTAAGTAAAAATGGTGTAATTAATAAATAAGTGATGTTCAGCGACTGTGGCATCGTAACACAATGAATATTGAATTGGAGTTTCTTTTAATGTCAATACTAAATTTAATCGTACCAGTGCCACGTACAATTGGGTTACTATCGAACTCGATCGGTACACTGAACTTAACAAAAAATTCTCACGCTTAGACTGTAGTTAGTTGGTCTGTCGCTAAACTCGATACTATCGCGATACCGCTACTCCGATCTGTCGCCGGTATTGCTACTGTTCCCGGTTTGTTTTTACACGTATATCTTGGAACATACATATCTTTGTGTGCCATCCGGGGTTTAGTTCATTTACTTTTTTTTTCGTAGTATTGCCGTGTTGCCAGTTTTAAAGTTGTATGTCGTTTTAAAACGATCTTTTAATATCGATAAGGTGAAATATGTAAATGGAAATGTGGTTTAATATAATATAATAATTATGTTTTATGGATAATTTTAACATATATGATTTTGATTTCACTGACATTAAAATTTATATCAACCTCGTTGCTTAATGTTGCTTGTATTTCCTTACTTTGCACATTTCTTTCTTTTTCCTTCTTTTTGTCGCTAACAAGTGTAACGAATATTCCTTGTTCTATAAGAAAATTGTTAAAATATTTCATTTCTAAGATCCTCGAGCAAAAGAAGTAGTTGTATACGCAGGACATCGTGCCCGCATTTCAACCGCTAACGAGAAGATCTTGGCCTAGAAGGAGTTCTCTAATCGTACACCGCATTTAATCGCTGTCATTACGCCAAGCGTCCAGGCTGATGCGCACAAAGCGTAATAGACGCCATCTTTCCATTAAAATTCTTCGTATCTAAGAAATATTCATAAATATGTTTTGTGATTATTACTTTATCATTGATTTATGTTTTTACAACATGTCTGCCAGTTGACCTTTATTCTTGTATTTAATTTGAGATTAAATTAGTGAAACATGTTTGTAAATGGCTTCAACGCAACGGTTCTATTTTTAAACATTACCTATTATGTTAATGTTTAGAGATAATAATATGTTGGTATTTGATTTTTAATGCTTTCTCTGTTCTATTGCGCTCATTTTGTTCAAAACACAAAAATATAGTCACCATACTCAAGCGCAATAAAACAAAAGCCAAAGAAAGTCGTTTGGTTCGAGATTCTTCAGAGAGCGGTACACTGTGCTGTCGTAAAATGATCGTTTAAAATTAAATTTTATCTTGCAAAGGAACAATAAAGTACAGAGAATAAAAAATGAAGATTACATTGTTTATAACAGAGTGTACTTACTCGCGCGGTGGAGTTACATTTTAATCGCATTTTAAATATTCAGTTTCATTGTGACTTGTAATTGCATGCGCATTTATTTTTCATCTTTTACTGTTGATATCTTTTACTATTGAATATATAATTTTAATTGTTTGCAGTAGTGACTTTTAGCGTTTCTTGTTTATGACTTACGTTCTTCAATAATTGTATCATTTAGACTTTCACTAGGTATTTTTTTTATATATCATCCAGTACATGCATGCATTGATGTCATTTTGGACAATTATAAAATGAAGTTTTATCTTTACTCACATTCTGCATGTGTATTGCCCATCGTTCTTAGTGGCAACCCTTGTGTCACGACTTCGTCACATATTTGTCTCGGGCGATTGTTTCATGTCGATCGTCATGTCACGGTCACCGAACTTCATACACGACGCAGAATAGATTGACTTTCTTCATCCTTGTCTGTTGGAACGCGTGGGGCGTACATCGAGCCTTGGCATTTTTGTTGACTGACGCCTCGGAAACACCTAGTATTGAGATCTCGAGATACGTTCTTGAGATTGAGTCTCGCATGTGTTTACGGCCTTACATGTTTATGAATTTAAATGCTACATAATTGTATGTTTGGTTTGCACTTTAGTAATGTGTATATGAAATTGTGAATTGTACTCGTACGTTTTAGATGATACGTTCATTGTTAAGTTTTTTTATAATAAGATTGTATTGGAAATAGTATATAAAAATGAATTGATTTTTTTAACGTTATCTTTAGTTCAATTTTAATAGTCCCATTAATATTATTCGTATATCCATGTTCAAGTAGTTATCACAAGTTGAACTAATTTCGCTATGCAATTAGGTACACATGTAACTATTAAATATTTCTTATTTAGTACATTCATTTAGTCGTATGTGACTCAGCTAAGTGCTAATGGATTCAATGATGCCTATTGAAATGCATTGACTATCAAATTAAGTCAATTTTCACACGGGTTGTTATTCAGTCTAGTAAATGTTCTTTCACAGAAAACAATTTTTCTTTATAAACTTTTGTGTTTTTGAAGAAAATATGCTATAATCAAAGCTGACAACACATTGACATCAAAAATTATTACATGATTATATAGGGATGTATCTTCATTTGCAAATGTTTTTTCGTGATGGCCCGACTAGTTTTGGACCTGTACAAGGTCCTTCTTAATACCGTTTGTAGCGAAATCGCGGCAGGAGCTACGCAGATTGGTTTAACAGCAAAAGTATCACATGCTGATTGCCGTTTGATTTATCATGATGATTACACACGCATTTTTATCACTATAGGAATTAAAACCCTATAACTTTTCACGTACTATGTGATATTTTTCATACTACTTTGACCTACTACAAAGCTTGATCAGCTGTTACGATTATCTTTCTAAATTGGTTGGCAATAGGCGCACTACCTATTCCATTATGTAAACTTAACCGGTGAAATGTGGGAGTGAACTACACTAGTCTTCGTACCGGTTCTGGGATCAGAGGCGTGATATTACGTTTAGGTGATTAGTTTTAAAGCAAATGTTAAAATTACACTTGTACCAACATTTCTACGTGATGCTTCTATCATTGTGTCAATTGTAGCAAACATATTACACTAAATATCTATTATGTAGGAACAGTAAGATAATTGTAATTAGCAAGTCTAAGCCACCAACGTTAATGTACGATAGCAAATTGCATGTCTTCTAATCGGCATGTATCACTTGCTCCAATAATCACATTGTTACGAGTGCATAACGGGTACGTAAGAAAGTTAACGTCGGCTTACGGGTATGTTCACGTGTTATGTCTAGATTAACTTTGATGACATGTACAATCGTGTCTATCATCAAGTGTATTTGATTTTGGAACAATAGAGTTCGTAATCACTGGGAGTTGCTCGGTTTGATCTCTACTTAGTGCAGTTGACGTAATATCTTTAAGATTACATTTATCTCTTTGAAATCGTTTTAATTGGTACTCTAGTTTTATGCGGATTATTCT
>DWFO01003349.1:0-12421 GCA_018246595.1 Mimoniades nurscia nurscia | reverse complement strand
AGTAGTGCCCGACCCGGGAATCGAACCCAGGACCTCCCGTTCGGCAGTCGCACTCGCAACCAACACGACCAACGAGGTAATAAATTTATAAAAAAATGTTATTATATAAGAAAATCATTATTGTTTGGTTTTCATTACAAAAACGACTCCAAACAATTACTCTAGGAGTACCTACTAAATAGTCAGTCATTAGTCAATTCGTGTTGTTAATTGTTTTTGCTAGAAGTTTGTTTAAATAAAGCGCAAGACAGTTAAAAGGGAAGAGCGGACTCTAGTAGCATTTTCGCGAATTTCACCGTCACCTCAAAGCCTTGAATCATACCTAGTTCAGGAAAATTCCGCTAGATGGCGCTGACACCAGCGCATTTTACTTGAAAGTTTTAAATGTATGTGTAAGATGGAGCCACTTGTACAGTGGTGAGAAATTGATGTTTTCTGAATATAAAATAATACAATTATTCGTAGTAAATGTATTCAATAACTTTTAGAAATATAAAAAAAACTAATTCTATCTGTGTTTTTATGTATATTCTTTTATACTTAATATATATATTATACGTGTAATTATTTAGATAGATTATATGTAATATGTATGTATTATGTTATTGTCTAGAATTTATTTAACTAAATTTTTTTATCCAGTTTTAAAATTTCGGCGTAAGATTTGTTGCTATTCGTTAAAATATAATTACTAAATAAATACGCAAAAATATTGGAAGGGTCGTCTTTAACCGACTTCAAAAAGGAGGAGGTTCTCAATTCGGCCGGTATATTTTTTTTTTTTTAATTTGAATTAGTTCAATACTTAATGGTTCCTATATGTCTCTTAATTTTTTGAGCGTTGCAGAAAATTGGATGTGTGTTCGGTAAAATTACGTGTATTGCAATTTAACTTAAAATAATATTTATTTATGTTCCACTATTTCAAACTTTTGAATACAAATTAAAAACTTTTGTTTTATCACAAGACACAATGTAATAAATGTCATGACAATAGTGATATAAATTTTGTTTTGAGAGATTTAAGAAACAATGCGATTTTGGTGAGAGTTTGAATAGATGCAATACAGCCTATCTTTGACACTTCGTGACCATTTTCATCGGCTCATCCCTGTTCGACGGCGAAAATAATAAAGTAAGGAATATAAAAATCCGACAGAAATTAATCTTACATTTTTGTATTACTTAAGTACCCACAATAAAATTTTATACAAAGATTTTTTAAATCATGTAAATTAAGTAACTATCAAACCTATATAGATGTACTGTAGATATTACTTAGTACGCTTAATAAGAATCATTTTTGGTATTATTAAAAACAAAAAAAATATGAGCTTAACATAACAACATAACGTGAGAAAAAGTGTAACTTGTGCATGTATGTTTTTAAATAAATTATTTTTAGTACTTATATTAAGTAATATTTACAGTTAGAGTAAATGTACAAGTATGCAATGGCAGCACCGTTGGAGCCCTGCGCCGCGGCGGCCTCGCGGCGTAGTGGCGGTGACGCACGCGAGCCCCGCGCGGTCGTCGCTCCCCGTCACAGAAAAAATGACGTTCTTGACTCACTTTGTTTATTACACACTCACCCGTGTTTACGTCATTCCTTATTTATGTTAATCCGTATCTTTTACGCACGTGTTTAACTTTGCCCGTAAATAAAAAGATAAAATAAGTACATAGGAATGCAGGCGTATGTATGTACAAAATGTTACAATTTTATTTCCTGGGAATACGTAAGAAACTAAGTCACATTGGATAGTTAGGTATATATTTCTAATTGTAGAGTTTTATAGAGCTTAATTTACATAGCACCTTATGTTATTAGACGTGCTATTTCCTTAAATAAAATCAATATTGACTTGTGAATTTTTCATATTTCAAAAGTGATAAAAGGAATTAAGCGATTTGCTGTTCAAAACTATTGTTATATTAGAAACGATTATAAATCGAATAAGCTTCCATTAATGTTCTGCATCGTAAAATCTTTCTGATTATATTATTGTGAATTGGGTGTTCAGTTTCCGCTGCTCGATAACAGAGTGCGCTAGTAGGTTACATACCAAAAGTTTCTACATAAATATGGATATACTTAAATAATAGCAATAAAACTTTACATAAAATCTTGCCTTTGTACATATGTGTTTGATGATGGGCTTAAATTATATGTTTTGAAACGTATTTCAAAACGTACTTATATAAATACAATAGGTGCAGAAATATGTTTTTTAAAGATATTAGACAGTATGCATGTAAATTAATGTAAAGCGACTAAAATACATAGTATCGGTGTCATAGTCAGTGCTTTGCGTTTTAAAACGTTCATCCGAAATTTAAAATAATTCTTTATAATTTTAGATGTACATTATGTATACTTAAAAAGACACTAAAATGATGTTGTGTTTATATGTATATTCATATAAATTATTCTTATTTAAACTTTTAGTAATCCTATATGTACCAAATTAAATGAGCAATAATAGTCATTATTTAATCCACACCGAATCAGTAGAGATAGCGTTTAATTTACACAAAGCCTGATCGAGCGGTAAAACGGCGACGTTAACAATCCGTGAGACCTTCGCGCATAATATCGATATGATAGCAATGTAATAAAATAAAACAGTTTGTTGGAGAAGGGCGGGCGATATCGTAATTGTGGCGAACGCCGATAGCGGAGTTGCAACCTTGCAGAGTTTGTTGCTCCGCGCGGCGCACGGGGGAGCGCGGGGGGCGCGCGGCCGCTAACCTCCAACACGCTCCTGACATGCTACTATAGGCTACGATGCAATAACTACGATTTACTACTACCTTTATTCATACTGTAACCGAATACCTAGAAGTTTTTCATTTTTGCAAATAATTCTTCTACAACGGACGTAAAAACTATGTCTTATACATATGTATAAATCGGGCTCATAATGCATGTTAGGCGTTTTATTATAAGTGCATTGTACTATTCATTGTTTGTACTTTAAAAAACTAAGGTGTATTGTATTAAGCGCTGTAAATCATGTTAGTTGTATTATAAAATAACCAAGTACATAAAACGTTGCTTTTCGAAAGAAACTCTTGAGCAAGATATGATTAATGAAAGTGAATGAATACTATGAAAATCGATTGAGGTGATTCTTGATTTTGTTAGAGTTTTTAATTGATTGTATAAATATGTTGGTATCTTATTAGCAAGCATTATGAATCACAGCATTTAAATGCTGCGTTGACATGTCAGCAAGAATGTTCCTAAAGTGTTACTTTTGTTCTTCAATAAACCGGATGTTCTATACACAACCCAATTTGAAAAACACTGAACATCTCATGTTCAGTGTTTTTCCGATATTTTACGTTAAAACGGGGCACACAGAGGAATGTAGCACAGGCCCTCGTTTCAACAGTTAGTTAATAATAATACCATCGACACCGCTTCATTTGGACAACACCAGTAACTAAATATACGTATATTTTCCTTGTAATACTGCCATTGATTTTTCTAGTCGAGTCACGTTCCCTTGTAAATTCCCGATTAGTCACAATAAAGTGAATAGGCCTTAATTCTAGTGCAGGTTCGATTAGTTGTCAGTTCAACGACATAATTAGATAACTATTCAACAATCGAACACCGGCTGCTCTTAATGAAGTTTATCGTTCCAATTATAGGATGTTTACAGTCAGATGCAGCGCGCTTCACACAACGGAACGGCGGCTTTGAACCGCCGGATTTCCCAAATATAGCTTTGTTTTTAATAATTGCACTTTATCCTCAGTGTTGCCTCTTCGCCAAAATACATTTTGCATTATGCACATACCCTTTATGGAGATACATTTTATTGGTTCAGTACAAAACATCTGGATTCGTTTGAGATACTCGTAATTAGGGTAATTACACTCGTAGTTTATCAATTACATTATGATTATGTGTAATAATTGTGTGTCGTGTGGCATCTCGATGTACATGATACAAAAATACTCTTTGGTAAAACATTGAAATAATATATAATTATGAAAATGTTCTTTAACATCACAATACAGCAATGAAGGTTATGCCTTCTCCGTACTTGCCATATACGACATAACTACGACATGACCTATGTATATACAAATACAATAGAATTATTTACGCCGTCTTACGCACTAAGTTATTGTCGGCGCGCTCTACAAAAATAAATGAAATCGTGACGCTGACGAATCAACATTTCCCTTCTACTCTACTTTCCATGTTCATGTACATGTCAACTGTGTCTTCATGGCCTAAGAAATCGTGCAAATTTTTTAATTAGAAATGTGCATTTGAAATGATTTCGCGAAAGCAATTCTAAATTATATTTCATAACAAATAAGTCACGTTCAATTATTTCTGTTTTTCACCGCATGGAATATCGTAACAAAACAATACATAATTTCTTCGGATTCCCTATTCGGTACAGTTTGACCCATTTACGCCACACCATCTACTGTTTCACAAATTGTGTCGCATGAAATATTAAGCGAACTCGTGTATTTGTGTTCAGTTTCTTTACCATTCTGTTCGCAGTATACAACGGATGTCTTAAACGTGACGTCTAGGACATAACGGGACTTAATAAAAAGTAATGAAATCATAATAAATAAAAAGGCGGTTGGATATTTTTTTGTAACCAATTGTAATGTTGACGTGTATGGATCCTGTTTGCAAAGCACAGGTACACACAGTGAGCGACGGTGATGGTGCGGTCGGATCTCACGAGGGCGATAATTGCGAAGGTCGTGTCGCGTGGATCTAGCGTCACACGCTCGACTCCTTCCAGTCATATCAATACTTACTCAGTGACGATAAACCGATCGACGCGCGTGCAAACAAATTTGCTTTCTAAGACGCCACGCTAAGGTGCAATATCAATTTCCGACCGCAGCGGTCGGTGGCCTTACCTCGTTAGAGTTCATGCACCCGTGCGAAACTAGGGCACGTACCTCGTGCTCCCCCCCACCGCTCCCCCCACCTGCGCTTGCTGCCCTCTTATTGTCCCGTTAACAACCACTGGCTTTCATTGAAATGTTACTATTACTCGACTCGGTGTTCTTACTATGTATTATATTTAGGATGAGCAAATCTATCTGACAACGATAAGTTCACGCTTATCAGCCATTTACTCAATCAGCTACGAAGCGCATATGTTCTTTGTTTGTTGACGCGGGTTTTGGCTGCAATATGACCATTACAACGGCCTACATGTTTCATGTACTAAGTATAATATTGTCATATTGAACATGCCATTGCGTTCGTTGCGTCGAAAGTTACGAAACAGCTTTCTTCATTGCTTTCAACGCGCTAACGTTATGTATTTATTTATCTCCCTCACACACACATACGTAAGTTCTAATCGGTGACGCAACCGCCGCTGAGTTTATTCACGGCTCGAAGGGAAATGCTGTCACCATGGCGTCCAGTGAACCAGTATTGCGCCGGTGGTTGCGCAAGCGCGCGAGAAAGTGCGGCGAAGAGTAAAAGTTGACGCAAGCCGGCGTCACCGCGCGCCGCGTCACACGCACACCGGCGCACCCCGCACGTGCGCCGCCGCGAACGTGGCGCGCATCGACCACGCATCGTTACAATTGAACCTTATACAATACTCCTATTAATAAATACTGTTACGAACACATCACTGCACATAGACAGCGATCGCGTAACAGTCTCGTCGTATGATTCTTGTACCAGCAATGGGCCTGTCACCTATCCTATTACAGTTCCCAACCAATTCAGCCGCTCCAATCTTTCACAAGATGCATTATATTTATTGAGAATTTCCGGTCTCACGTTTCGAATGTCGTTGTTCCTAAGTGTATCTAGTATGCGGTTATGCTTCGTATATTGAAAGTTTCTTAAATAGATGATATGAAAATAGCTCGCGGACTCGCAGGTTGCGTCAAGGAGTTCGCGAGTGTTGCGAAAACTGAGATCGAGAGAAAAACTGCATGGCCCCATACAAACAAATAATTGACTAGTGCTATAAGTGACAGGCGTTAAGGAACTCGAAGGCTAAAATGCGCCTTTTACTTTTTTATATCACCTTAAAGAACTCGTTATTTGTAGCAAAATTTTTAGCAACACCAAGCGGTAATGCACTAACACCGATCCGTTAATACCAACACCTCGCTACCGGAGCTGTTGATACGCTTGTTGTAAATTCGTGCCCTGCAACCAAATTGTACGTAGGCAGTTCATAATATGCAATAGGAAACTTAATTTTTTATAGCGTCACTTATAAACACTTCGTCAGCGAGAAATATAGCGCTCCCCCGAGGTCTAAGAGGAATGTGTTATATTTGGAACAAAGTGCACCTTAGGCGTACGCTCGGTCGCGTGCGCCACACAAATAAATATAAACTGTCGTGGACGTAACGTACATTATATGACCTGTCATTGTCGATTCGACCGATTTAATCTTAATTTTATTTTTTATTCAGTTTCCATTTCACTGTTTTTTACTTTCTATTCTATTCCTATTTTGTGGTTTTTAATAGTTTTTACGTTCTAATTTTAATATATGAATACGTATATATTAAAGTAAATAGAAAATCGAGGCATCTATCGGCCAGTGGTATCAACAAACCCATTGGCCTAAATGGGGACACAATTTAGTCTAATCTGTGAAAGTCATATCTGGAGTAAGTAATTTCCAAAGTGGAGGGTTGTGCGGGGGGCGGCGGGCGCGGGGCGCGGGCGCTCTGTGGCGACAGAAATAGGGCGCGGAGGACAGAGCAAGGCTGCCCCGGTTGCCGTTCGTCGACCCGAGCCCGTACCTAACGACACATAGCTACGGCGCGAACGCGCTTCGTTGTGTGAGTGCGCGCGTGTGTTACCATTCGCCTCCGTCATACCGTAGCACGAGTCATATGCCTCGCACATCCCTCTTATCGGGATGCAACAGGAAAATTGAAGGTGAACGGATAATCACACAGATTAGTTCAATGTATTAATTCGTTTTAATGAATGTGTTTAAATATATGTAAAAATATTATATGCATCTATATGCTGGCCGAGAAGAATAGAAAACTAAAGTTGTTTTAATATTCTTATAGTATATTAAAACTTCTTACATTAAAATTAGAGCGCCATCTATCGCAGAGTAGTCTAACTAAAAGTTTATACTGAGAAACGCTTAGTTGCCTCGCCGTCCTCCCCACCGCTCACCCCGCGATAAGGGCACGAGTTCGTTGCCCCGATAGAGGCTGACCTCAAAAACGAGGACACTGCAAAATTAGGACGATGACAACGTAACGACTTGAACGCCAGCTTATCGCAAACAACTTTTAACTTTGGCCCCGAGGCTTACGATCTATTATACGTCGCAGGATCGTATAGAACCACATATATTTGATCAATTAGGCAAATACGCTGACTGTGACAGCACCGAGCTAGCTGCGAATGTATCTCTTTAAGATAATAATAGCTTCAGGTTCTCTATAAATAAGGACAGCGACAGCGACAAAGGTAAATAAAGGCATGCAACACCTTGTTGTTCAAAAATTTAGGCAAATTTAATTATATGTACAATATAAGATTTGCTCATAAATTACTAATTAATGATATTTAACTAATACTTAATACCACGCATGTAATCCTCGAAGAGGTACTCAGAGGAGTGTAATACACTCGAGCGTTTCACCAGTTACATTTAAGTGTCACTATGGAATAGGTGGTAAGTCTATTGATAGCAGTTATCGATATACCTTAAAAATACGAATATTTGTACACAGTGCTCCATACGAAGTGTTAACAAAAGTCATGTTACATGTAAAAGAATGTTGGAAAAAAATCGATCGCCTATACTCGTCGTTAGGCTTATTTGGTCATAGAACCTCAAATACACAATTGGTATACAATATAACATTGATAACTTACATAATATAACATAATTTTAATTATAAAATTTGTTTAAAAATAAATAACAACGAAATAAAATAATATAAAATATTAATAACAGGGTCACGGCACGCGCTGCAGAAGTATTTATAATTATTGTTGAAGACGTCAAGTGCCTCGCGCCCACTGCCGTCCTCGGCATTAAAATAATAATCTTAACTACCCCACATTTTTAAAATATATAACGAGTTTCGTATTTTCTATTAAATAACAATGCTGAAAAAACTTAATTTAATAAGCATTTTTTTGTATTTCATTTTTAAATACAAATAAAAATTACACTCATGTACGTACATATATGTATATTAATATCACGGTCATTTAATGCAAGATGTTTTTCATATATTTATTTGCCCATATTTTTTATGTTACAAAATTACATATGACATTTCTTTTTTTCAGGTAAGTTCACATCAAATTCTAGAGTTCTTCATGTAAGGCATCGAAATATGGTAATGTATGAATATGTATTATTATTTTAAAATAATGAATAGAACCAAGGAAAACTTCATTGCACCACGGAGCGGGGCAATTACTTTAAGTCGTGGTACAGTGTTATTACGTATGTACATACATACATACGAGCATATATATCCCATATCCCATACATATGTAATTAAGTTATATAACGAATACATCAAAACATTTTACCACAGCCCTGTCGTTGCCCACGCGTCTAGTTAACCAAACTAACTACAAATGTATCTAATTTACCAACAACTAGGTATTCCTTTTGTCGTTGTTCCACAATGAAAGCGACAGATGGCGCGTGGTTACAGTCAAACAAGTGTACGTTCGCTATAAGATGGAACACATTCAATTAAACAATAAGCGAACGAATCTGGAATATATCTTCGGCTCCAAGGACTACTTGTTTTGTGTATATACATTATCATAGTGCAAAATTGCGGTTATGTCACTTTGCGGTGAATCTTCGTGAAATCCACTAACTCTGATAACGCTTTACTCGAACACGAAATATGTGGTCATAAATACATTACTTCTTAATTATTGTGAAATAAAAATTAACTATTTCTACAGCGGCATAATTATCTGAAAATATATTTCATGTGCCTTGTATATGTACATATTGGTCAATTCATTTATGATTTCAATACTTTTACATTTCAAATTGTGTCAATAGCCCACACATGTATTGCTAACTAGCAACACTGTAATATTCATTAACAATGCGAGAACAAAAATAACACCGGAGCCTTAAGAAGTAACAGCTGAGCTATCCTTTGTGTTTTCAAGAGCATATTGGTTAAAGTCGATTATTGCACTTGAAGGCGTCATTGCCACAATTACAAACGTGGTTCCACTGAGGAGCGTTTCAGTTCTGCTTTGTTTGCACAGCTTCGTTGTTACGTAACATAGCATTCAAAGCGCGGTATGAAACTGGGTGTGATTGATAGAAAAAATATTTTTTTTACCATTATTACGAAATTAACGAAATTAACTAGACCCTTCACAACTCAGTTTGTCCTAAATAAAATTATACTCTTATACCACACTTTAAATAGGTAAGTACCATATTTTTTAAGGTAATAATTCAATGAAAATATGCGCTCTAGACTTATTTGTATCCGATACTTGTTCTAGAACATTTATATTATAACGAATGCACTGGAAAATAAAAGTAGGATGCAACGAGCAGCCCGGGAGCCGAGGCTAAATATAACGCGGTCGTTGAACTCCAAGTAGGTCGCTCCCTGAACGGTCGCCACCGCTCGCGCCACCACCACCCCCCGACAAACAACCAACTTCGCAAAGTATACCACCCCTCACTCGCGGTATCCACGAATTACCTTCATTTACACGAATTTCTTCGTCCTACATTCATAATAATTGTAGAACGAAAAAAAACGTATTTTTTTCTTCTTACATTTTTCCGCACACATTTAATTTAAATATGTACTTTTTTTAATTTATTTAATGACAGTCGTTGTAACTCCACGATGAATTATGTTATATACATACTTGATGATGTATTTTGTGCCGATCGTTATGGCACCCAATTAACACTAAGGTCGTTTTCGATATTTCAGTATAGGTACGTACACCTGTCCGAACGACTTACAAGTTCCAAGAATGCGCCTACCTTTTACCTTCCCTTTTGCTGGAACTTACCTCGATCAAGTAATGTTATAGCTATTGATATAATTTATTGTATGTTTGCAAATGTCGACACCAAATATTTCTCATTACTTTTAATCTGATCAGTTGTTTACATGTTCGTGTTAGACGCAATTAGATTATAATCATTGTGTCGTATAAACACGTTAGGAAAGCGCTGATTACGCCCCTCTGTTTTCGCTGCGTCTAATTACCTACTTGTTAGCAAATTTTATTTGCCACTACGAGGTTTCACTCAGTAAATACACGTACATTTCTGAAGGATACTCTAAGAAAATCTGCACTAAGATTCTTTCAGAACCTATACCCACAAATGAAAATTCTTATATACATATAAAATCTATGCCTCTAATGTCAATATCAATAGTATACCTCTTTGTCAATAAATTCTGTGACATATTTAGTTAAGATGGCACAGTTGTCAGTTTAAAACTCGAATTCAATATAAGAGCTTCTCGCCTGTGACTACCGTATAGTATGTGCATATGTAGCAACTGTCGTCATCGACCGATTCGTTTTAAGTTAGTTTTGAAGGGAAACAACGAACTTGCAACAACATAATATCACGCTTATACGAGTACATATATTCCCGAAGGACACACATCCTACAATGGGGTGCGGGTGAATTTATCGCCATACACCGGGCACAAATTTAGACTCCGTGGCGTTACTGGGAATTACAAGTTAAAATAATAATAGTTCCCAATAATGCTTTCTTCGAATCACTATGAATATGTAACTGGTCACAAAATGGTTGCTAAGTTCTTTTAGAGATTGAATACAGAGGACCATAGACTGCGGCGAACTTAACAACAGGTGGTTTGCACATCCACTGGATATTTGTATAACATAAAAAGTAAAAGGCGTGTATTACATATGTATGTATTTGCAGCAATCTTAGATTACGCTGCGCTCAAGTGATAACTCTATTATTAAATTTTTCAATTGATAAAACATACCAATTTAACAAACAAAACTGTGTATAATCCCGCACTATTTGATGATGTCAAATAATTTTAATGATTTCTATTATATTATCTCGTTCGGTCCACTACAGAGCAGGCAGAGAGCACCAAGTGTATCTTATTCTATTCACAATTCTCTTCATACATGCACGACGCTTTCAGAGAATAGATAAAATAAAGAAAAAACAAATAAAATAATAAAAAAGCCTTTATTTGTTCTTTAAATTTACATAATTATTAACTCATTTGCTAAGATAAGATAATTCTAAGTCAAGAACCCCGGATGGGTAAAGGCCTCCTTCAAGGATCTCCAAGTATCCCTATTTTGAGCTATTTGGCACCAATTTGAGCCTGCAATTTTTTTAATTTCGTCCTCCCATCGTGTAAGTGGTTTCCCTTTCTACATACTAAATACTACACAGATACTAAACAATTTGTGGTAATCTGCGTACAAAGTGACTCCGAGTTTAAACGACGATGGCGACGCAGTAGAAAATTGCACCAAGAAACATTACAGAAATGCATTTTCTCTCCGACGATTATGAGTTGTGCGTATTTGTTAACATAATAATTATTGCCGATGAGTGGATTCAGTGGCAGTGATTGATTTGTTTAAATGTATGATATTATTGTATTACCTAAGAGGCATAATCAAGAGTAGCGAGTATTAGCAATATGTGAAAATAACAATGTACGTATTTGCAAACATTATTAACACAGGCCTCGGCTCTCGACGTACTCGTATGTTCACTAACAACTACATAGGTACGTTGCTAGTGAATATACGTTGTTGTAAGATTGGAACATTTTCGAATAATCAAGGTACCTACTTGTATTATGCGTGGCTTGCCTGTTTTAGTATTAATAAATTATTACTTTATCTTGCATTTAACGATGTTTTTGATTGTTAGTACCTAATGTTCAGCGACAATCTGATTTGATTCTTAAAAGTATTAAGCTTTCAAATGAAAGTACAACAGATGCCTCGATGGTGTGATTGTCGGTTTGAGTATTATTATTGTTATTTGACCCTCAAGATAGATTTCTTGAAAGGTAGGCAGTAAGAACCGAGTACAAATATCTCTAACCTTACAAACTTACTTACTGACTTGCTACTTCTATATGAATTACCCTCGTCGTAAACGCTCATCAATTTTGGACATTTCCAACTCACCGTCTGCCAGTATCTGGCCTATTTGGTTACAATATGTAATAGGTATAAATTTTTAAAAACCTTTATTGGTCTCACTCGTCTTGGCACGTCAGCGAGGGTTAAGTAGGTATCAGTTGACGGAATAGGTAAAGTCAATGTTGGAGGAACGGTGATAGGTGACAAACATATTTGCTTGCTGCTCATCAGTGTGGTACCTATATGGCGTGGGTGTTGTTGTCTTCCCTATGGTTAGCTGGCTCG
>DWFO01003348.1:0-12422 GCA_018246595.1 Mimoniades nurscia nurscia | reverse complement strand
TTAAATCTATAATATCTTCGAAAATATTCATTTAAATCTTGTGCTGTAAAGGACCATATAGATCTATATTAAATCAATAATGTATTTAAGCTACTTTATTGGATAAGAATTAATGCTGTAATGGTTAAAATCGCTTCGAAAATTAGCCATTATTTGTCGTAAAAAGTAAATGATAAAAATATGTTATTGTGGGATATGCATAAGAGATAGACATATACCATCGCGGAGTTTTCTGTAGATCTTTTCAGTGTGTACAAATAATTAGTACATTACTTTGATAAATCTCGTAGGATTCAGCCTGCGTTTGCAATGTAAGCGGAAAAAAATTGATAGTTAACGACATCACATTAGAAACCTCAAAAATAACAGTATTTCTCCAGTATTTAATGGATGTTATAAACCTTCCTCTTGAATCACTCTATCTATTAAATAAAACCGCATCAAAATCCGTTGCGCAGTTTTAAAGATTTAAGCGAACAAAGGGACAGAGAAAGCGACTTTGTCTTATACTATGTAATGATTTCTAACTTACCAACAGTTGTAGTTTCCGTTTTAATGTCTTAACGTGTACATGCCGCTTTTTACAATTAAAACCGGGACAAATAGTTCGTTTGTTGTTTCACACGTGAGGATTGTTATTTAATTGGAAGGATCCAGGTTCTGCGGCTTTTGAAACGCTTAATGCTTAATTTGGTGGTCCTTCGTCTCAAACTTGACACAATGCGCATTGTTTCCGCGGCCCGCCCGCACGCACCCCGCACGCACCCTGCACGGACCCCGCACGGACCCCGTACGCACGCGCCGGCCCCGAGCTGCCTCTGCTCCCTGTTCCCTACAACTTCAGCTGCATGTACTTGTACATAAATATATATAAACGCCGGTGTTCGTAATATCTGTGAAGTATTCCATTCAACGATGTTTGTACAATGTTCCGAACGTTGCGGATTGCGAAGGCCAGCTCGTGTCGTGGCGTCGCAATGATAGTATGTACTCATTCTGTTGGGCTGCCTAATTAGCGCTCCGCGATAGTACTGACAGGTGCTAAAGACATTCTCTAAGTAACAACGAAGTGTCGCCTGTCATCGTTCATACCTGTGATATCTTGATTTTATATAAAGTAAGTAGTTTAATAAAATGTCTGAAGTGAAATGAACGTAGCAAGTTTTATTTTGGCGTTCAAAAAGTATGGAGGAGGTCCCCATTTTGGAGAGAAGAATCAGGTCGCGGCAAGTGAAGCAAGTATGAATATTTGGTCGAACTCCGAGTGAAGCTTAAGTCGACCGGCGACCTCATGCCGACATACATCAAACAGTTCCAATGCATGTTCGACGTATGGGTCGGTGCTATATATGTATGTATCACACGATACATATGTATGTATCGTACGTCTTGGGAAGCGATTATTTTATCCCTCGGTAAGATCAATTTGTAGTTGATATCTATTGAGAGAAAATGTTACATAATTAATTCTAATACGTATCCCACCAAGTGATTAGTGAGTAAATTTGTACAAAAAGCACACAAATTTACATGTACAAAGTAGGCTATAATATAAAAGCTTAGACACAATACGCGTACTAAAGCGGAGCGCTATTAATTTATTCTTAATCGCGCCGAGAGCCTCTTGGCCGCACGGCCGCACGGACGCACGCGGCTACGTAACCGACGGCGGCGTCGTCGCAGGAATAATCTAGGACAGCGTTTCCCATTTGCCGGGTCGCGAGCCGGCACCGGGCCATCAAAATTAAATACCGGGTTGCAACATTTCCGCCTTGTTTTAAAAATAATACATGCTGTCGACTTGAAATAGAACTAGACCTTAGGATAAAACTTTCGTCCTTTTTCCCGAACTTGGATTCTTTAGGAAAAAATAAGCTTCATACATCTCATTAAAATTTAGTGACTAAATAGGCGATACCAAAGTATGTAGTGCTAATAAAACCTTTTTACTACAAATGAGTATTATTTTTCCTAATGGACCTAGCTCGAGTTTAAAAGTATAAGTGGGTCGTAAAGTGCAGTGTGAAAATTATCGGGTCATGGCAGAACTATGTTTGGGAAACACTGATCTAGGAGCTTATGAGTCGGACTGAAATACATATAAAGAACAGTAAGAATGGTTTGTGATAAGTCATTGTTATACATTAAAAGTTCAAAGACAATGTGTTACTTATGTTTTTTAACAAGTTGCCTTTCAAGTTTTGTTTATTATATGTATCATCATCGTCAGTTTGATCAAGTCCGTCGCGTATAGTTCTCATGCTGGGGCTTCTAAATATTGGGAGTTGGAAGAGATCAAACTCGCACGAACACACAGACAAAACATGTTAAGACACCAAATAGAATGGTTCCTAACGCGATTTGTTAATGATGGCGAAGGAAAATAAGCGTGCCCTATCCTGTCAGTAGTCTCGTTCGTGTGTCCTCGAACACAGGCCGCGCGCAGTCGCCTTGCCGAGGGCAGTCCTCGTACATCCGCTCATTGCAGACGTTTGCGCCACTGCGCTATTGTGCCAAATTAATTCTTTTACAGCCAATTACTGCTGTTCGAACTGCTTAGTTTCTTTGATTTATTATTATCACATTTGAACAGAAGTATTCGAAGACCTTTTAAAATGTCCTCTTACAGATTTAGCTGCTATAATTTTCTTCCCATTTTTTTGAGTATTGTAAATAACTGAGGCGATTGTACAGTTTGGCTGCGATGCAGTCTTTATCAAAAGTTAGACTGCGTCTTTAAAAAATGTAATAACCGTATTCGTTAGGCATGATACTGTTGATATTATTACATGATGCAGATATATATTACATTTAAATGTTAAATTTAATCAAAAATGTTTCATAAAAAATACCGATCATATAAAGATGTAGGTACACTCTAGATTGAAGAATATTTCACATTATAAAAATATCACATCATAGGTCACGGGTACGCATGTTAGAAATGTTTAAAATAGAAGTTCGAGTTATAGTTAAAATACTGCCGAGGGTGTCGATACAATACATAACAAATTCAATTTCAGCGATAATAAACTGTCTTAATATCGTATAAACAATTATATCTTAATAAACACTCGTAATTGTCATTCGAAAAATTATTACTCATTTTTTAACATGGAGAAATATTATGATTGAGTTTACATATCGGGTATTACACGTGACAATTGTTGTAGTAATTTTCTGATGAGCGCTCACTATGCAGAATACGTTGTTTGTGCAACGCACTCTCTTAGACGTACGCAGGCCGCTTACGATAACCTCCGACGGAGCCACCGGCACAGTGTTCTGGGTTGGAATCGACGCTGCACCAAACACGACGACGGCAGGTTTACAAAGCCATAGATCAGTGTACACAACCTGGATTACTAAACCATGCAATATACGTAAAAGTACCTACCCAACAATGGGCGACAAAACAATAATACTTTGCAGATGTTGTAATTGTATAAGTAATAAGATTTAGTTCGTTTGCGTCAGCTGAAATGTAATTATTATTCAGACGAGGCAGCATTCCGGCAAATTTTATTACGGGAAATTCACTAAAACCGGTTAGTTACCGGCGTTCATTTGCGATGTACCCTTGCTCTGTAGCGGCGGGACAGTGATGGACGCCGGCTATATAGCGTTGGAGCTGATTACTGAAAATGAGATCTCACTCATTCCCATCTGTGCCAATGTAAATATCGGAGCACTGCGTTTGATTTCATTTGTAGCGTAGCGTGGTCTGACAAAATCGTTATGTGCCGTGTAAAGAATTGACCTGTGATAGTACCTCAACTGGACTTCCTTCTATCGCCCGCCAAGTATTCTGATAAAGGTCTCGCGGCACGCGCCGTCCAGTCCTGCCGGAGATGTACCTCTTTACCATTTACATGAAATAAAATAAATTTTATTACTGTTTTTATTATACAGTTTCGAACACGTCTTAAAAGAGAGCGAGGTAAAGAGTATAGTCCCTGTAGCTCGGGACCAGAATACGAGCTACGGTATCTTCTGCTTGTCGTAAAAGGCAACTAAAAGGGGACTCCCGGAGTCGCGAGCGGCTAGAGTGGGAGCTGGAACCGTTCATCCAGCGATCCTGGGGAAGACGATAAGTGTGCTACATACCGTTGGAAGTACCGGTAGGCACGGGAGAACACGTAATGTGTCTTGCAGGCGTAGGGCCGTAAGGGCACTGCGCTAGGAGCACGCCGACGCGGTCCGGCGGAGATTCGGAGTCTTCCTATTAGTGCAGAAGACCAACGAGAAAATTTTAGCGAGTTAAAAAACCCTCATGTCACGGTATCTCTCCCAGATTATCGAATACATTGTGAAGAATTCGCCCCGTGTCCTGGGTGAGGACCCAGGACTTGCAGGCCGACGCGCGTGACGGTGTGCGACGGAAACGTGACAGGTAACAGTTTGTCAAGACTGTAGCCGGAGGAGATCCTTGCTCGTCGTTTGCCTTTATAAGGAATAGGAGCGATAGTACGATATGTACACGTGTGTTGCTGACATTCTTCGCTTTCAAACATGCGTTACAGGATTTTGAATTTGAAATAGATAAACAGCGTGTAAGCCAAACTTGTCGGTATTAAACCAGGGGCCACTTTCGGTTCAATATGTAATCTTATTAATCCTCTTTAATGAATTTCCACTGAGGATTATTTTCGGAAGCGCTTAAAGACTTGTTTTCATAGAAATAAATGAAAATAAATGTTAACCCTTTCTATTATAAACTCATTCAGGTCAATACAAATGTGTACTTGTTCGAAATGAAGTATGTAGTACTGTGTATTAAACGATAACAGTGACGGTCTAGTGGTTTGAAGTTCGGCCTCTCACTCCGGATGCTCGGATTCAAATCCTATTCGATCGGGCGCAAGTTGTGAGACGAGTTAGTCCAGCGACAGTGCGCGCGCCAGCAGGAGCCAACGAGTAGCGATAAGGGAGTTGGACAGCGCGGATATCTAGCGCGCAGGACAATACTGCCTCAGTATCTGATCTTTGCCATTGTTCCTTTAATTAATATTACAAATCGTTCCTCTCTTTCACAATGGAACAAACGGAACGATGTAAATCTTGATTAATTTGTACAGTTGCAGAAATATATATTTAATACAAATTGCAGAAATTCGCTGAGAATTTCCAAGAGAGATAATACTCAAATACCCAAATATTTGATCGAGTCAAAGAGTTTATAATTTGTGGCAAAAAGGACCAAGTAAAATTTAATGTATGAATAATTGAAAACAGAGGTAAAAGGTACGAGTAGGGTCGTTATAGCTGTCCCTTCGGGAAATGAAGCGACGGAAAAAATTTATTCTGCTGGAAAATTTTTCATGTTCCGAGCGACTGGAAAATGGATTACTTTATTAACAAAATGTTATTTCGTATGACGCTTAAAATATAATTAACGTTAATCTAATATTACAAGTTATCGAGTACATAAAGTACATTTTTACAATTCTACCTTGAATATTGCAAATTAGTTTTAGAAAATGGATAGAATGAGAGACAGAATAATAAACATGATTTTATTTAAGCGATTGTAATTTTAATAATTATTATAACTTTGACATAAAATGAGAAGTCGCCGGAACTGAGTTTAGAAAACGAATGTGTGGTAACTCTCCGATATCATGCAATAGTAGAAATCGAGTGAAATTGCGTCTACCTCTATGATCTGTGCGAGTATTATTAAATCCACACTAGACCCGCACCGTCCACCGCCTCCCAAACGAACCTCCCGCACGGCATCATCATCAGCACTGGCCTATTGCAGCCCACTGCTGGCCATAGCTTATATCCATATTATCCCAGCACTATAGGGTATTTATTATAAAAAAAATACTATATCGCCTTATAGAAATATCACCGAAGAGGTTGCCCGTGGATTGTAATACGTTCCCACGTCTCACCAGTTACGTTTACGTCCCACTATGGAATAGCTGGTGAGCCTTTTGCCATACACCGGGCACACATCCCGACTTCGAGACACTACTGGAAATATTAAATTAGAAAAGTCCAAGAGTGTCTGACCCCGGATATGAACCCAATCGGCAGTCGCGCTTGCAACCAACACGACCAACGAGGCAGTAATTGTTTTAAATACGTAGTATTTATGACAATGACTGCCTCGCGACAATGACGATGTATTCACGTGTGCTATTAAAAATAAATTGATTTAATAACTAATTTATTTAAGTATTGCTTATTATTGCGTATAAAATATTACTGGGTCACCGCGAGCTCTCCTGTGGCACCATGTTCATACAAGTTTTTTGAAAACAAATTTAGTTTTCAATTCGTCTCTCAGGAGGCAAAAAAGAAGTTGAAAGTTTTTGCCAATAAACTGTAACACCTGGTAAGGGTATGTGTAAGTTGCCCTCCATGTGCCATTGTACTAAGACAGCGCGGTGGTGATCCAGTAGCACCGTGACGTAGTCTGTACAATATCATTGAGGGTCATTTTGTGGCAGTATATTGTAAGTTGCGCAGCAAAAACATATTTCACCAGGAGCCATTAGCTTTTTTAAACTGCATACTTTACGATTTTCTTAGCGTTAATCCAGATTAATTTCATGTTGTGCCACAGACAAAGTTCACAACGCTTGTCACTAACATAGCATATATGTAGGTAGGGAAGTGGGGCGGGATGCTCCGCTGTCAGTATTATGAAGAGAGATTACCTGCAAGCCGGCGCGCGCTCTGCGAACATTTAAGTACATGGCACTGACACTACGTTCTCGTTCGAGCCCTGCGCACTGTCAGCGCGTTTTACATTCAGTTGTACATTGTCCTTGTTTGCGATCCTTTCCAAGTCGCACCGCTGAAAATTTCACTGCAATAGTAAGGGGCCGAGCCTGGGTTTGAGTCCGTCTGAAATACAGTCCGCTCCTCCAGTATCCATCAGAAGAGTAGGTAGAGATCGTGTTGGTCTAAATCGTCCTAATTCGTCTGTCGAATATTTTTCAAAGACTTACCTTTAGACGAGGTTTAACATCAAACGCTACTGGAGCCGATTAATCAATCTCTGAAATTAATCGCTAAAATATGAAATATTTAAAGGCGCTCGTTCAAAAGTCGTCATAGTTTTCAAGCAATATATGAATTTAACAAATTTCAACGCTGGTGGCTCATAGACGAATGAAAACCACATTTAGTCGAGGGCTCCCGCCGGGCCGAGAGGTCTAAGTCGGCGCCGCTGCAGTTACATAACAATCGTTAAATCTCGACAGAGGCGACATGCGCCTAAAAACATCCGACAAATAACTCGGCTATTGACTGTCGAGCCGCATGTCCGCCAGTGCGCACTGAGGCAGCGTGGCGGAGTTATCCTGCAGCCAGACTGTAGGAGGACACAGCAGCGGCAGAGGCGCGTGACCAGCAACAGGACTAACCTTTTTAGTTCGCACCAATATCGTTTACTACTAGTGTTCCCCGGTAGCAGAGCGCAAGGAGGCCTTTCAACAGGCTACGCAATCACATGTAACGCTTTATCAATATATTTCGTTTCAATTTAGCATCGACTGAATTTACACTTTACTGCATATGAATAAAAGAACAGTTGATATACACATAAGATGAACGTGACACCACGCCTGTAATCCCTGAAGAGGTAGGCAGAGGAGGGCAATATACTGTCACATTTACGTCCACCATGGAAGACGAGGTGAGCCTAGCGGCACACACCGGGCACAGGTCCGGTCTCCGAGCCACGACTACACACTTTAATAAGAAATTATAAGCTACAAAATTAAGATATATAAACATGTTTGCACATACATACACATTGTTGCAACATAGAAACCGTGACCAAAACTCAAAATTATTTATAGATGTTAAGTGTTTTACCAACAATATTCTTCGTAAATGAATATAAGAGTATTTGATTAATAAATTCACTGACACAAATTTATTTCCCAAATAAAGTAATGCTCGCAGAAACGACCCTTTCAACTTAAAAGGGAAACAATACATTCGGCTCATTAATCAACGTCATGTCTTAGCACAACGAGAATGACCGATTTCCTCCAGATAGAGTGGTCCGTACTCCGTCGCGCGCGTTGCGGGGAGAGCTCGCGCCGCAAAACATTACCATACAATTCAAGTATTCTTTCACAATTTATACACTTTTGTGTAAATCCATTTAGATGGTTAAAGAAAATATGTTCGTGATTATGATTAATGTAAATAATATCTTGTACGTGCCGTGATTTCCGTACGTATCCCAAACCGTAATAAGCAAGAAGTTAACAGTCAGGCCCCTGCCTCTCGGCCGCGCCGCCATTGTTTCGCGGAGACGGGCCAAATTAAGGCACAACGTTTTATATTTTCATTTTTAATTCTTTCTATTTGAAAGCGTCGCTGAAAACGAGGTAATAACCTTTACGGAACACCGCGCCGCGGTCAAAAGCTGTAAAATGTGATCTTTTATTATTTGGTTTTAATAACATTCTTTGCACTCGACCGGTGTTGTTTCATTTTGTTCATTTTTGTCATTTAACGCTATTACAGTGTTATTTAAATTGTCATCTTGAAATTATGCTTAACATTAATTTTCAGCTTTTTTTTACTGCATCGTTGGTCGGGTGGGTCCTGGTTTCGGTTCCCGGGTCGAGTATTGTTGACTTTTCTAGTAACTTGAAGTCTGGATTTGTGTCTGATGTGTGGCAATAAGCTCACCATCTATTTCATAGTAGGACATAAACATATCGTAACTGGTAAAACCTGGGAGGATACTATACTCCTCTGCCTACCTCTTCGAGAAAATACAAGCGTTATGTAAAATTTTTGTACATAACTGGCAATTGCTTTGTACATTTAAATCTCAAAAGGAGAGCATAAATTCATCAACATTAATAATTCATACAGTACTCGTATATTAAAGTGTAAGTGAATTTTCTCCATTCATTTCTTTCATTCAATGTGAATTGCGCCGTTCGTACGAAGATGAAACGTAGAAGCAAAACGGCGTGAACTGTTCAAAGCGCGTCACAAAGGAAGCGACGCCGCTTTATGAGCGATAGAAAAAATGTAGGTTTTATGTAACGACTTTCGATTTACCGAATACGAGCACTCTCAAGAAGGGTTGGAGAGCCGGAGGCATCGTTCCGCGCCGAGCCAAGTACATATATCGCGCTGCCAAATAAGGCGTGACTTACGCGCACCGCACTTCTACGGAGCTCGCGAAACGAAACTCCACTTTTATCGCTTTTTCAGCAATAGCAGTTCTGTGGAAGTTCCACGGAACTTCTCCACCTATTGATTCTGTCACAATGAGCGGCTCCTCGATATAGTCGCGGCGAACTACAGCGGTAGGGCGGTACACTCGCTCCCTATGAGGTCGTCGTAACATCGGGAATGTCAGCGAACGAACGGGTGCAATTATGAGTTATTTACAAATCTAAAATTCATCTGTTTAACTTGGGATTGAAATGAATTAAAGCAATATTTTGACCGATTACTAATATTTATGACACAAAAAGTTTCAACCTAAATCATTTATTTTGAAAATATGCCTGTGTTATAACAGGGATATGCCGTAACTGTTTAATGGATAAAATACAAATACATATAGAAATGGCGTTTAAAGGTGAGTTGATGCGTAGATTCCTATTATATGGGAGTTAAGTGGTCCGCTGGTCTGACGGCCCAGCGTGATGCCGGCGCAGAGTCATTCCTTATTATCGAGAGTAGTGTCGCATCCTTACATACACTACTCGTGTACGTGCACACAGGCACGCACGGCATCTGACGTAACGTAGGCAGGAAATTAAATAATTTTTTTATATGAATAAGGCATGGCATACAACGTTGAACCGTCGGATAGTACGTGGCTCTTGTCACTCATAGACGAGCTACTAATGTTCTACAAAGCAATTGTCAATAACGTGTATGTACCTACTGCCTGCCTCGTTGGTCGTGTCGGTTGCAAGTGTGATTGCCGATCGGGAGGTGCTGGGTTTAATTCCCCGGTCGGGCACTAAATTCTTGTAATTTATATTTCCTAGTAGTGGCTCGGAGTCTGGATATTTGCCCGGTGTATGGCAATAGGCTCATGCCATAGTGGGACGTAACCGGTTGTAGGGACACAGTTAGGTATTTCATTACTCAGCAAGTAGCTTGCGTAGCGACGCCAGTGAGTCAGTCACTGTAACGCTCGGTCCGTACACGCGCGCTTCAATAAATTGAATTCAAGTCAATGTATTTAATCTTTTATTTGTAGTCCGACCTCCCACACCGAACACATACCTAGAGACAATTAATAGTATAACAGCAGACATTTACACGGTGAAACGTGTGAGTGTTCTATATTCCTCCGCCTACCTCTTCGGGGATTACAGCGGTGATGTTACGTATACATACCTACGTATGTGATTGTTACGTAAACTGTATCGCAGATTTTTTCAGTATGAATTTTGCTTTCTTTGCGTATCTAAAGATTTTAACCTTTGAAGTAAATAGAAAAAGGCAAAACGAGATCGCATTCTTTCCTGTGATCAGCGTTTGAATTACGCGCTACCGAACCCGAATATTAAGCAGGAGCGACAGTGCGGAGGAAATGTACGTGAACTTGGCCAGAATTAAGGTTATCGTATCGAATCAATCTTCTCGTCGGACTTTTCAAACTCGGGCTAGTGAGGCCGGCGCCGGCTCCAATAGTAGTCAGGCGACGTACTGGCCGTGTGCGCTCCGCCGCGGACCGCCACGGACCGAGCGGAGAGGCGGCGGCGAAAGGACCGGAGCAGTCCCTTGCAATTATTTCTCTTGTTTTAATACGCGACAACTCTGATTCCTGCCGTTACCACGTACCTACCTACTTTTATACAAAGCTGTATTTATTACTTTTATGAAGAATATTTAAAAACAGTCACATATTAACTTACTATTGAATGTAACATAAAACAAAATTCCACCTCGCCTGTATTCCTCTAAGAGATGGCCGGACGAGTACGATGACCCCTGTAGTCGGGGGCGAGCCTATCGCCCTACACCGAGCACCGACCACAAATCG
Source organism: Mimoniades nurscia nurscia (assembly GCA_018246595.1). Classification (NCBI taxonomy): domain Eukaryota; kingdom Metazoa; phylum Arthropoda; class Insecta; order Lepidoptera; family Hesperiidae; genus Mimoniades; species Mimoniades nurscia. The sequence goes on along the minus strand of DWFO01003348.1, from coordinate 1,423 downwards.
ACACTCCGAACCACTACTAGGAATTTCAGGTTAAAAAAAACCAACAGCCGTTGCTCGCGTCTAGGAACTCTCGACCAGCGGTCGTCCGTGCAACCCGTTAACCAACGACGCAGTCAACGCCGAACGTAACATAGCGACATGTTCGGTCCGACGTTTCAGTTACTCGTACCTACATCTGCTTTAAATCGGAATGAATGTTACGGCATTGACGTTCTCCTCTCCAGCTGCACCGTGTCAAGGTGACACTACTCGCGGGCAGTGACAGCTGCGAGCGAATTAGATAAAAGCTCTGCACTGACTAATTGACGCCGACCTGCTTGTTTTACGGTTTCGTGGTCGGCAAAGTAGGTTAAAGTAGTTAAATACTCATATAAACCACTATATATTATTTCTAAGCCATCACAGTAAATTGAACGTTCTATAAAAATAAACAATAATGAAGGTTGTGTTGCGCTTGCAGCGCCATGTGCGCTGGCGTATGGAGTGGTATTATCACAGGAATGTGTGTAATGAACTGATGCGGAAGCTAATCTAACCTATCCCTACGTTCTAACATTTTCCTCGCACTGCTAATAAATAAATAAATATCAAAAACTTAATAACTTAAGGTTTTTAATTTTTAATGGTTTTATCTCGAAGAAAATGAATCCGGAAAGTTTATTTATTTTCCTACGTTGAGCGCCAGTTCGGTATTTGCGAGCAGTTAGCAACAAGGTGACGCTATTCATATCTGTCGTACGTATAATAAAGCATTAAAACATATATAGTGGGCTAATTCGAAAAGCTTTCCGTTTTTGCTTTCGGCTTAGACTAGAAATCGTAAAAAGTAATTTCAATTGGAATAAGACCATTATGTTACGCCTAAAGTGTTCCGCAGTAGTTCAATGTCAGTAAAAAACTTAAGCGAACGAACCACAAAAATCATCAACTTGAGTTACGTTGAGAGAGAGGAGTGTAGAGGGTGATATATGATGACACGGTATTAAGAGGAGACAGGAACAGATTGAAGCAGCGACGGTGTGATGCAAACCGTTCTGCGTGGCCGCATGAGAAACGACGTTTGGAACCTCCGAGTACATGTTTTGATCTACTGTATTATTATCTTGCACAGGTGAATATTCTTTCACTGTATTATGTCTCGTTACAAACTGCTAGGTTATTTTGCGGTATAATGTTGAGAACGGCAATGTGTATTTTATGCAATCAGTCCATAAATTTTTTGGCTAAATGTTGTACATCTTACGATACTTAGGATTTGAATTTGTAAAAACGAATCATCATGATACTTACGTTTTATAGATATATGTTATTTAATGTCTGGTTTTTTATGTTGTATTTTATTTTAAACGTAACTTTACGCCTGTAATCCCCGAAGAGGTAGGCAGAGGAATGCAGAACACTCCCACGTTTCACCAGTTACGTT
>DWFO01003347.1:0-12423 GCA_018246595.1 Mimoniades nurscia nurscia | reverse complement strand
CGCTCCGGACACGTGTCCAGAATCCGAGCCACTACTAGAAAATCTACATTAGAATCATCCGGTAGTGCCCTACACGGGCTTTGAACCTTCCCACTCCCACGACTTCCAATCGGCAGTTGCCCTTGCAAGCAACACGACCAACGAGGTAGTCAACGGCTCTCCAACAATAATTCTGCTTGTTGACGTGCTCATTGAGGGGGAAATGAGCTTGAACCGAGAATAAGATGTTGGTAAACGTTTGCTATTGGTCAATTGCCTGGTTCACGAATTCTAGTCTCTGAATGGTATTCTGGAGTTCCAATCCTTGCATCCATTAAATTTTATAGGGGTGAAGCTTTAAATATTTATGCAAAATGCGATATAGACACGATCTTAGCACGTTCAAAGCACTTACACGCTTCCGAATAGAGATGTCAATATAAGTATTTGTGTTTTTTTGCCAGTTACCTGAATTTCCTTCGCTCGTTCGCTCGCATCAAAAATACATAACAGTGTTTCAGGAACTGAATAAATCTTTAGCCTTTTATATTCGCGACATTAATATTGTCTCCGTCTACCGTCACGGTACCTTTTATTTCACCTTTTATTTTGTCAGGAAACGAGTCTTTTAAATAACGGAGTTGTGTTTTTATTGTAGGCTGTTCACAGGACTCTTTTTATGTTTGTAAAATAATTTCATAAAGCAGTACCATATTGTATCGCGTGTCGCTTCGTGGCGGCCCCACACACTAGTATGCAGACGTCAACACTTAACCAAGGTTTCCATTAAGATAATCGTTGTGTAAAATATGTATTTTAATTAATAAAATGCGATAATAATTATATAAACGCTACATTTACTTAGTTTACATAAATGTATATAAATATCTCGAAATAAAAACGAATCTCGAATATATAAAACGAAAGGGTGTCTAACAAACGGTCTAACAAAAAGGTACTCGGACGTCTTCTAGAGTACATCCGTCAGCGTGTAAATGTACAGCATGTATGTACATAATGTAAAAACGTTATTTTCAATATGTTATAGTCGCTCCACTGGCCTCAAAGCACAGCTCGACAAGGTTGAAGTACCGTTAATGACCCACAATATCTAGATTTCTGAACAAGTTCTAATTGTACTTAATTATCTCTGATTAAACCTATGAACATTTCCAACATGCAACGCTTCAAGCGGCGCGCACCGACAATGTGTTTTGAACTCTCTCTCAGGCCCTAATGGTGTTCTTGTTTATATCGTAATGCATTAAGTGTTCTGGAAACTTAAAACATTTGGTAATGTATATTATTTTGTTTGTAATTTATTTTGTCTCCATCGAGTGTCATCTAGTCAACATCTGCTGTATCTTTTAAAAACGTTGTGATAAAATAAAATTATTACCTTTTAAACAACCCTCTGCAGTGTCGAACACGAAAGTGCCATGTCTCCGGTCAGCCCGCCGGGCACTGGCTGGCTCACCAACATTCTGAAGACATGCACTATTAATCCGGGTAAACAGGCAGATTAATTCAACACTACGCCTTTAACGTCTTAACAGGTAGGCAGTTGAGTGCAGGTACCCTCCCGCGTTTCACTAGTTACGTGTACGTTCCAGTATGGAATAGGTGGTAACCCTGTTGCCATACACCGGTTACAGATACAGACTCCAAGCGAAACATTGTTCAATCACAGTGAAACATTATTCAATATTGGATTTGTCGTATCTGTACAGAAATCTGCTGCTGCAGAAATCTAATTGCCTTCGGATCACGCCCTCTGTTGTGCCTCTACACTACAACATCAGGATCATCACAGCCCCTTTATGCTTTCTTTGGCGAGGACGAGGTCGCTCTCATAATGAAAAGATATAACGCCGTTGTCAACGTTTCATCAACATATTACGGTATAACCAAAACAACATGTTGATGTTTATCCACAGCCCCATAAAACGTGCAGCTAACACACGCTGCATATATAGGTCTATATGTTAGTTGCGGCGGCCATTCGATAGCGCACATAAGACGGTAAATAAACCGCGGGGGCATAACAGTATCTCATCCGACTCTTGGCAATAATCATAAACAAAGTCAGAGAGAGAAAAAACGCCAAGGTGCAGTGTGGGTTCCGTACCACGATTGTGTTCAATAATATAATTCCCAGTATCGGGTGTGAGCTTCCATCACACTGCCGGTAAATGAAATGTAGCTTCGAATTAGAGAGATATGTACATACGTACATATCTTCACGCCAGGTCCCTTGCGGGGTAGGCAGAGAGCACAGAGAGAAATGTATATATATACATTTTTGTTGCATTATTATATTGTTTTAATAGTTATGTCGCAATAGGCTTCCCACCTATGCCATAGTCGCAAGTAAACGTAACTGATGAAAGGTAGAACTGTACTGCACTCCTCTGCTGACCTCTTCGTGGATTAAAGACGTGATGTTACGGGAAGACAAGAAACGAGCGCGCAGCCGGCACAAGTGGCCAGTGCACTATGCTTATGGTTGGTTCAACGTGAAATTATTTATTAATGTTTCCTTTCATTATTTCCATATAGTACGTGTCCGTCATGCACTTCGGCCGCTGTTTACTGAATTCGATGTTAGTGTAAACAGTATAAAACTTTTGGTAATCAATTAAAGCCCTCGGCCGGCGGTACCCTGAAAGATCACGGTTAACCGGTCCTAACCAGTGCCGCTCGGTCCCTGTCGCACAAGCAACGTTAGAGCGGGACACCAACACAGTGGTCCAGCGGGTCCTACGGGAGATTACACGCTTTGTCCGCCATATAAACGTACGAGTGACAGGCTTACTGAGAAAAGGTTGTAAGTGGTAGCCGGTTAGAACCGAATTTGTTTTTGTTTTGTGACCATTTACAACTTTTTGACTTTAGTCTGACTTTTTGGACGTTTTGTGAAGGATTGTATGTTCAATGAATACGTTACTAAAGTCAACTCAGCTTTTTTTAAACAAAAACCAAATTCATTATATTTTTAGATACCCTAATTTACGGGGCTAAGTTTAATAAGAAGTTAAAGCGGTAATCGGGCAACGAGAGGTACATCAGTGGAATTTTAGAATTCCATTATGAATTTTCGTGAGGGACCCGAAAGGCAGGAGCCCTTAATAACTTTGACCACCAACAAGCCTTCGTAATACGGGTCAAGGAGTCTTACACGGTTGTCCTCTTGAAACTCTTAATGGCATTTTAACACTAGTGGAATAGGTTTAGTGAGTTCAAATCCTTTTAGAACTTTTAGAATTCGTTTTTTCTACGAGTCATAGGCTGGCGAGACAAGAGTGAAAAGTACTTTCGTCTGGAACAATTGTGTTTTACGAAACGGAAAATATTCATTCAGCCACATATAAACTGGTCGAATATTTACTTATAGGTAATAAATCAGCTTTCTGATAGAAAAATGAAGGTACGAAAGATTATATATTATTATAATATGCCGGGATGTTCCGAGATGTGTCCCGGAAGGCAACTTACTTGAATCCTAAAAAAAATCATTCTTTATTTATTGTTATTATCCTAACAATGTAATATTGCGAGAACACAAATGCCTCTGAAAAAGCGCGGGGGCATTACTTATGTTTAATACAGTCATAACATGTCATCATCACATCCTATTGTAGTCCACTGCTGGTCACGAGCCTCCCCCGAGGGCTTGTACCCATAATCCCCATGCTGGGCATGCGGAAGGGGATCGTTATAATCGTATCTGTGCACAAAGAGATCGTTACATGTACATATGTCATACGTTTCATACCTGTGAGAAATACGCGTGCCAGTGTCAAAGTTTGTTGAACTAATTGTTGTACCTACGAGTACGACTATTAAACTACATTTTTAACTTTAAAATACACACGATCAAACTTAAATAAAACAAATATAACGCACTCACGCAGGCGCCCAGCGTCTGCGTGAGATTACTTATCACGGCCCCCATGGCACTGGTGAGGTCCCATTGCTCTTACCATCTCAACACTGATCGTCCCACTGGTGGGCGCGGGTCTTCTCTCGAAGTGAAAGTTCTTATTAAGGCTATAAGAAATTCTAGTTACGAATATGCCTTTTTCAGAGCTACTGCAACTATTCAACTAAACATTTTTAAAGGCGCCATTAGGAAATGTTGTGCAGTACTAGACCGACCCATTACTGATTGACTTTCATATGATCCAAAACAAAAGATAATAAAAATATATCCCTAAGCATTCTGGTATCGACGTGGGCCGAGAGTGGCAACTTAACTAGTTTAACTTCAACACGAGTTAGACGAAGTCGACGCTTGTTCGAATGTCCCCTCCGAGGGGCGCCGGCGCTGTGTTGCTAGTGCACATCTCTTATTCGGTTTGGAATAGCAACGTGAACATCATTGGAACACAAAATACTACGTTTTTATCACTGCAAAATGTCTGATGCACCATGTATTATACATATATTGACTCATAAATCAAACCCCCTTAAATGTGCAGGGATTTCTATTATGACAATAAGTATTTTGTGAAGGACTCAATTTTGTTAAACGTATACGGAGTGGAATCGTTTGCGTACTTTTGCCATGAAATAATTTCAGTTTATTTTGGACCTTAAACAAGTGAGTTTCTCTTATCTGTCATATACTTTTATGAGGATTACTTAAAGGAAATGTAGTTGAGTAAGTAAGCGCGGGCAACCCTCGGCGTCCTCGGGCCCGGTCCGTAGCCTCTGCATTATCGTTGTCCTCGAAATGCCTTTTTGCGAATGGATCTTCTTATGAATACGGCCTTGGGGGGTTTCGGCCGTCGAATGCATTTTTACCTTAGTTTCAAACTTAAATTGGCAGAAAGAAACGTAACATCGTGCCTGTAATCCCCGAAGAGGTAGGTAAAGTAGTGTACACGGCCACGTTTCATAACTTACGTTTACGTCTCAAAATCAATATGAGATAGGTGGTGAGCCTGTTGCCATAGGCCAGGCCTCGAGGCGCTATGGGACTTAAAAGTAACTGGTGAAACGTGGGAGTGTTCTAAATTCCTCTGCCTACCTCTTCGGGGATTACAGGCGTGAAGTTACTCTTTTTTTTTAAAGAAATAATATAAAATATATTGTTTGTAGTATATCACCACAGCAGGTCTCTTGCTGGCCAGTCCCACATACCCTATATAATATTTAATGTATAGTAATTCTTTCCACCATTGTCGTAGAGTTGACAAATTAGTGGTCAGCGTATGTGCGTGTAATTAGATCACCTAAAACGAAGTTACAGTGAGCTTTTTGCCAAATGAAAAATTTGTACAAACATAATAAAACATAGCCAGTAAGCAGCTCGGTACATACGTATAGACGTATGTACCGAGCTCCTTACTGGCTATGTATAGATATAGAACAAGTATAAATGTTCCCGTACAAAATCATACACGTTTTCAACGTACGAGATTTGTCGAAATAATTACGCCGGAAACGTCTCGTAGAGCGGAACCGTGTTTAATCCTGTAAAAAGATTTTACATAGAACTCTGAGTAATTTCTCTCACTTATGAAAATTATGTTTCATACGCCAAACTGAAAAGCCTGGCTTTCGCTTAAGGTATTTTCAGTCTTAATGAGCTGAACCACTCATTGTTCTGTCGTTTCTTAACTACCTACGTTATAGATTTTATAATTATATATCAATATTTGTTTCTCTTTTTTAAAATGAAGAAAAGAAATTTTCTTTTCTTTATTTTAACTGCTCATGGTTCGTGGGTCGTGTTGGTGACTGCCTCGTTGGTGACTGCGTGTTGGTTGTAGGTGTAGTAAGTGTGACTGCCGAACGGGAGGGCACTATTAAATTTTCTAATTTAGATTTTCTAGTAGTGGCTCGGAGTCTGGATTTGTGCCCGGTGTATGGCAATAAGGCTACAACCTATTCCATAGTGGGACGTGAAAGTAACTGGTGGAACGTAGGAGTGTTCTACATTCCTCTTCCTACCTCTTCGGGGATTACAGGCGTGATGTTACCTGTTGAGGTTAGATATATTTGACCTATCAGACCTTACACTTACATAACACGAAAATTATTCGCCTGAAATTTCCTTTTCCGATTGATCAGCTCCGTTGTCGTCATTTAGGAAATTGTTAAATCAACAGAATCAAGACCGACGCCAACCGTTCGACGTTCGCTGCCTTTCCACGAGGCGTTCTCTTGCGCCTGATTTTAAATCAACGCTAATCGGATCTCTGCGGGGACACGTCATAATTCTTATGCCGTAGGGTTGCGCAACGTTGTCAAATAAATTAATTATAAATTGAAAAGTATACAGCCATTCGTAAGTTGCAGTTAGTATAGATGTATTTCAGAGACAATGAAAATAGAAATAATGGCTAATCAAAGAATGACATAACAGATACATGTACGATGAGAATGTGACTGGATGTAGGGGCGGAGGGTACCGAATACTCTGTTATCTGGCCATAATAGATCAGACAGCGGCTGACGGGGTGTCAAAAAACTCCGATGTCGGTATGCATACGTTGAACATCCTTACCTAAAGGTGAAGGAACACGGCACTCGGATTATGTCTTACCTCGTAACGGACCTTGCATGTTGATACAGTACTAATGAAAAGTAGGCAACTATTGGTGAAGTATAGAAATATTTATAGACCTTTTAAATTGGCATTGACATTCCTGAAGGGTGGCAACCCTAGCGAGATCTTTGTTTTAAAAAGTATATTATTCTTAAGCCGGGAGACGAAGTAAGAAGTTTTAGGCCGTTTGTGACAAATTGTCCTCAGATTACCGTTTCGTAATACTTAATGCTACCGTTACATAAGCGTTGGGCTGAATTACTTTTGTAAGTGTACATTTATATTTTGACACAGTCATAAAATATTTATAATTCCTAAGAATTGTAAGGAAAATTACGATGACCTTTTAGATTTCAGATGCCGTAAAGTAATTACTAATTTTGCTTAATACGAGTTGTTACGCTCGACTCAAGTCTAAGGGCGGCACAATTGTAAATCTTTCATCTTTTGCTTCACTCATTTAAGAGTAATTTTTGGTTTTTTTGGTTTTTTTGGCGCAGTACTCGTATTTTGCCTTTTCCAAAATTTTAAGTTTATGTTAAGTTGCAATGTAATGTATAACATACGATAAAGCTTAACATATTAAATTTATTAATAAATAAAATTGGTATATCTTTCAATATTTGCATGAACATAATAGTTCTTCTAGTAAATAACAGATGGCGTTACTCGTATGATAATAGCAAGCACAATGAACAGCTATCTAACATAATATTTTTTTTCATCATCATCAGCCTATTACAGTCTACTGCTGAACATAGACCTCCCCTGAGGAGTTATATCCGTAATCCCCACGCTGGGCATGCGGACTGGGGATCGCAGAGCATAGCTTCCCGCACAGCTTATGCTGCTAGGGAGTTTAGCTATGCCTAGACACAGCGCGCCATACTGCGATCCGCCATCTTTTTATTTTTATACAGGTACGTTAAAGTAAAGTAGGTATTTCGCATATTACAGAGAAGTATAATGTTCTGTTTGTCATTGCATCTTGTTCATATACCATTGTCCAACAGCGGGTGATGGAAGTCGATGTGGTACCAGACATTTAGGCTTTACAGCAATCAGAACGGAATTGTAAATTATAAATTTACGCTCAGGTCTTTATGAATTAATAAATATAATATAAACTCGTTGCGGTGATGTGTTTCTACATTGTAAGCGAAATGTAAACCTAAGCAACATTGGCGTCATTGGCCCTTGGGTTCTTCGATGCTAGGAAATGTAGTGGCCTTGAAGACAAAAAACTTGGAAAAAAAATAGTGAATGATACTGATATCCCTAATACTTAAACATCTGTTCAAGGTTGGGCGCAGATGTCTGCATGCTTGGCAGTAGCTATTTCTTTATAAATCTAAATAACAGAAATTGTATAAACTTAAACAGAAGGCTTAGTAAGAGAACATTTAATACGTTAATCCTTTTATCTATTCGGCTTATCACAAGATTGTTTCTGAAGAAAACCTTTAAGGCTGCTATTAAAAAGCCAATGGAATTATTCAAATTCGGTGCCGAGAGATAAAAACAAGAGCACGGAAATACTTAAATAAGAGAGAATAATTGATTAATCGAAGTTATAGGAGCCGCCATATTTCGAAATTTGAAAATATTTTTATGGGTTTGCCTTTTTTTATTGGCGCACCGGTGTTAACAATGGTGGAGGGGAAAAATGTGCTTTTTATAATTAAATCCCATTTTACCATGAGGGAAAATATGTTAAGGAAACCCCTTCGCCTCACTGTTTTCTATAGTATTGTTCGTTTGAAGTCTGACAGTCAGTACCCGGTCAGTGTAGCAAACTTTGGGCTATTATCAACAGGTTGATGATGTTGATGATGCTTGTTGATGTTGATATTTCCGTTGCTTGAAAGAGATGAATCAATTTGCGTGGATAACTTCCTGATAGTGGAGGGTCCGCTGGACGGCGGTTTTGTAGGCATTCTTTGGGGAGTTCCATACAATCTGATGGGTTTATTCATGATACTGTTTAAGGTAACAACAGCGTCAGTCTGCGATTCGTATTCGTGGACATTAAGCTTCTGTTATTTCTGTAGCTAAGTATGTGCTTGTATTTTTTTCAGTTTATGAGGATGTTGAGGCAGACACACTCTTAGGGCCGAATGGTTGACGCAGTATGTGCCTTCAAATTGTTCGCCTCCACAAGAGAGCGTTGAGAGGCAAGCAGTGGGAACCCGACACTTTAATATACCTACTTGATGTGCAATTTATAACAAAAATTTATATTTAAATATTTTTCTAAAAGTTCTAAACGATTTCTGAACGTTTTTTTCAAATTGAATGTAGGTACATATACATATATGCACTTGTACTCGTATATAAATTTAATAGCCACCGATCTGTATAATTAATTAAATACCATATTTACGATTTATACTGGTCCTACATTACCCTCAGTTGTGATCGTTTCGTATTTCGAAATATACGAAAAGGGAATTCAAGGATTCGATTAAATAACATTCGGTACATGTTTATTGTATAATTTGGAAAAATATTTGGGAGTTGTATATTAAAAAGTGAAAGCGGAAAACGCAAAGGAAGATGTGACGATAAATCATTAAGCATAAATAAGTAAATATGTCCCTGAGCTTCTACCGTCCTTCACAGAGTACGCCAATACAGGTGTTCACTTGTGTAAGCAACAATCCTAGTCGTTTCTTAAAAAACCTAAGAATACACCTACATTTAGAGAACTACACGTCCGTTCGGGGATTGCCGTGAGTGTAGTATCAGTTATATTATACGTCTTATTGGAGGCGAGCCTAGTCCTACTCAACGCGCAGGATTCCAGACTCCGAGCCACTGCTGGCAATTTCCCGGAAAAACCCCGCAATGATAATTTCGTTCTTCATTCTATTAAACACGCCACAACAGTTTAGATTAGGCCATAGATTAATAGGATTTTTTGTTATGAAAAGTCTTATTTATTTGAAAAATGTTACTATTGTTTAAAGAAAATTGCATATTTATATCAATATTTGTGATGAAATAGAACAAAGCAGTAAGTAATTATATCAGATGAACGTTCCTTTTTAACAGTAGGTTTAACTATATCCTGCATTAAATTAATTTACTTCCAAACGAAATATATAACTTCCCATATACTTCGTTTTGATGTTATACCTACATGTCCCAGGTTATGAATAAAATATTATTCTTACTATTATATCATTACGCCAGATTGTTTACGGAGTGGGCAGAGAGCGTTCATTTAAAATAATACGTAATGACTAGCCATATTGTAATAGAATAGCTACCTTCTAGTAGTCAACATAAGTATTTTTAAGAAAAGGTAAAGTCACCACTGGCGGAGTCCTACTCTATGTATTCCCCGGATATTTTGTTTTCCTTGTCCCTGAATATTTAATACGATCGTAAAAACAAAATCAGTGCCGGGGCACGCGTTCTACACGAGCCAAAATTGTGTCCAATTTCAATATTTTTGAGCCGCGACGGGTTCTCCGCGACATCCCATCAAATGCTCATGTGATTACGGCACAGCCAAAAAAAATTCAAAACTCTCTTTTTTATTTAATCCGAAGTTCCGTTTTTAAGTAAAAAATACTCATGTTGGAAACTCGCGGTCCTTTCGTAATGTTACATTTCAGTTAAAGCATAATGTTACAGTATATTTTTCTTATATAGTCACGCCCGATTGCTTACAGGGCAGGCAGGCAGCACCTAGGTGCAGGTTGATAGAAGCCGGTAGGTATCTCCTACACGGTTCGGTTTGGTCAGGGCCATATTCTGCAACGCTGGCTAAGGCCGTTTGCCGTTTTATATATCTTTATATTTGCTTTGTGACTATATTAATTGTTGTTTTTTACATTGCGAGAAAAAATTCATGATTACGACAAGCAAATATTTAAAAGTGAAAAAATATACCAGCGAATCACATGGACTTCTTACTTTATGAAAACGATGTAAAAAACAGAAATAGTGTGTGGAGCCCTCGCGCGGTAGACAACTTGCTTTATTTTATTTCTACTGCTTTGATTACTGTAATTTTATACCTATGAAGTATATTAATGTTACCAAAGAGCTATGATTTAATGTATCTAAAGAAACAAATTTACCTCAGACACCTGGAAACACTTTGGGGATTTTCTTTGCTTTCTGCTGAAATACGCGTTGCGAGATGGCTGACTATTATTTAATGTAAGCTCAATAGGAACCGACTCATGTCTTGGTGCGGAGACATTAGCAGCAGCTTTGTCTCTTTCATCTTCAGTTCTATTTGAGTGAAATTCAAATTATAAACCGATATATAATATACGCATCGTATCGTACACATCATCACATAACACAAGAACAAAAATTTCAAATGCGATTTTATGCCATCCGTTGGAATTTAATCAAATTCGTTGGTCACGCGTTCTGCACGACGCTTACGACGTTTTCGTACTAATATTCTCGTGATTTTAAATTTTTGCAATGTTTTTACACCGCTAGCAAGGCAGTTTCACTTCGTAAAACAAATTAATAATAAAACAAACACAAATAGTAATAGTAATAAAAAATAGCAGATTATAAAACTTAGAAATATTATTATCTCATGTTTTAATTGTGAGTGGTGATTAACTTTTTGTATTTTTTTTAATTAACCAAGAAGGTCAACATTCTATAGAAAGGTGGACAAAGTAATTAAATAAAGATAATTAAACAAACAGTCAATTTTCGTTATTCATATTTTACATAGAGAGAGCTCTAGTTAGAGACATTTAATATTAGGGTCACGAGGCCAATTCGTGGAACATTCAGTTATTGATAGAGTAAATTGGAGTTTGCGGGGTTGCTTTGTTCTGCGCGTCCCCGGGGCATACAGGCCTTGCACTCTGCAAAGTATTCGTAACAACTCTCCACTAGTTGTACTTATCAATGTTTTCAAAAAATTCGCAGGCAAAGAAATAATTGAAATATCACATGTTTTGAATATACACAAAAATAACATTTGATTAGATAAAAATATTTTTGTTACTCTATAGTTATGCCAGATACTTTATGAGCTAGGCAGAATGTAACAAGTGCTTTTGATGGGCTTCTGCTACATATGTATGTAGGTACATATATCACTCTCTTCTCTCTCTCTCTCTTTCAAATTAGGATTTAAGGTACTTTCAATGTTTCAGTTAATTTTCTAATAAAATCAAAGGAGTATTATAAAAAGTGTGTATGTATTAATTAATTATCTGTGATGTAAAAGTAACTGCTGAAACGTGGGAGCGTACTACAGGCACACTGATACATATTAGGTTTTTTCTTTTGTGTTCGTAATTACTCGTATATATACGTACGGACGTAATTGATTGTTGCATTGATTGGTGGAAAATAGAATATTCAACTAGTGAATGGAAATAAAGTATGTCTGACAGGACACATCGTTACGAAGTCAATTTCCGGTCGGTTATCGGCGGAACAAATTGAAGGCTTTCACGCTGCTACTACTGGAGACGTTCGGCATTCTACTCGTGTAAGGACACAACCGTATATATAAGTAAATTGTATGTCTAGTAAATGCTCGTTGTTTTGAAAATATTAAGCAGACTTCTATTCTGTTGGTACAGTACATAGTCACTCTGTTTGTTGAATCTAGTCACATTAAAGTTTATACATATAATGCACACAAGTTAATTAGAATTATGTTCTTAATTTAAAAGAAATAGCGAGAAGTTCATAACGATTTTTGTATTTCGGAGGAAACGATTAGCAGTCAGTCCTGGCAAAATTACGTCTGTAATCCCTGAAGACGTAGTCAGATAAGTGTAGCACACTTATAAATTTCACCATTTACGTTTAAGTTACGTTAAATCACTAAATAGATTGAGGTAAACCTTGTCGCTGGCCTGAGCCGTATCTTGAACAATCCGCAATGG
>DWFO01003346.1:0-12424 GCA_018246595.1 Mimoniades nurscia nurscia | reverse complement strand
AGTGTTCGACCCGGGAATCGAACCCGGGACCTCCCGATCGGCAGTCGCACTTGCAACAAGCACGACCAACGAGGCAGACATAAAAAAACAAGATAGGTATTAGGTACATATTAAATATTAAAGTACAAATCCCGGCAGCTAATTATAATTTAACCCCAAGGTAAACGTCTGACGTGATGAGATAAAAAGTCGCGCCATCGTATTTATTTTCCTGTTTCATATTTGTTCTCATACGAGACTATAAAATCATATATTGAATCACATATGCCGATGTTAGCCGGAGTCTGAGATGGAAAAACCTGCGTTCCTTTAGGTATGGTCCTGGATAGTTGGTGAATTTGATAAATATATTAGCCACATACATTTTTTATTAACAGGCTCACGTTTAAATAATATCTTACCTGATGATAAGCAAGAATTACGGTAGGATAATAGTAGGTAGGTACGCTTGATTAAAAAGTGCTTGAGTTAAAAATTGTCTGGAACAGTCTAATTTTACCTACTTCGACTACCACCAAGTCGGTAAAATTCGACGCCGGCAGCAAGAGCCACTGTTTCTACTGTGTATCTAAAATGATTTCATAAGGATTCTACTTACTCAGATGTTCTATGGACCTCGGGCAACCTTGTCACATCTGAAACGACTATCCAAATATGGTCTGCTGCATGAATTGTCAATCTTAACGATTTCTGTACCTATAAGTATTAGACTGCAAAATAACTTGTAAAAAAAACATGGAGAATTATAAGCTTATTTTAACAATGAAATAACAGTTCCGTAAGTGTTAGAAATGTGAACATAATTTTGCATTTGTTTCATAGTAATAATTTTAGTATCTAACAATTTACAAATCTACAAATACACAAATACCTAGAGGTGTGTGAATTTGCAGAACTTATAATTTCCTTTTGTTAATTTTGTTATTTAAGATAGGTACGTAGTGATTGCTCATTGAGACTATTAAAATACAAAAGATCTATTTGTGAACAGGTCTCATAGATGTTTCTATAACTAAGTACATGTCCTCTATATTCAGTGCTATATGAATATACAAATTTAGATACTAATTACCTACTGGTAATATTACTGATTTACTGGTTAGATAACAATAGCCTTACCCATAAAGGAGGAAGTTGTATAGCCAAATATTACTTAAGACCATTGGGTTATTAGTAGGTAATCCCATAACCTCAACATTTCCTTAAATCACGAAGACTTGTGGTAACACTCGCCTAAAGAAATACTCTCTGGACTGCCTCGTTGGTCGAGTTGTTACAAGCGCGACTGCTGATCGGGAAGTCCTGGATTAAAATCCCGGGTCGGGCACTGCTGGATTTTTCTAATTTCGATTTTCTAGTAGTGATTAGGAGTATCTCCGAAAGGCTGCAAGCAAAAGCTGGATGCGGCAAGCTGAGGACAGAGCGCGATGGCTCTCTTTGGGGGAGGCCTATCTCCGGCGGTGGACTGAGATAGGCTAATGAAGAAGATGATGATGATTTAGAGTCTGTAAATGTGCCCTGTGTATAACAATATTCCTATTACTAATATGAAACCTGGGAGTGTAGGTACCTACTACACTTATCTGCCTACGTCCTCGGTGATTACAGGGGTGATGTTACGTATGAAACAGACATATATTGTCGCTGTTTCTTTTTAGATCTCTTAAAAACCAAGTTTTGTAGGTACTACAAAGATATTACAAAGTATTAGAAAGTTATAAACTCCATCCGTTAAAATACGCATAGAACTGTCACGCAATGAAAATGCGTGAAAACTATACGATTGTGCTGTTTAATTCTTTACAATTTACCTGCGATGTTACCTGTCAATTGCAACAAATATTATTACCTATGTAGAAAATCATGAACACATAAGATACCTATAGAAATGGCGATTTATGATCGGGAGTCAATCATGGCCGAGTTTAAGGTGAACTACGCACAATGACTCGTAAGAATGTTTTATTACGAGTGCCGTTGCCACTGCTAAAGTTTCACTCTACTGCGTACTTTAAATCGCAAATACCGTGTAATCCGGCGGATTTTGTATACGAAACAATTACTTACTTGAACTATGACGACGTGGCCGTCGCACGTTCGTCTTTGTAGCCTCCATTGTACTTTAGCCTACTGAGGTTAGGAAGTGGTTTAGACTTCATTTTCGAATTCCGAGTGATTGGGGTTCATATCAATAGCACGCATCTTTTTACAATGATACCTATGTGAATATTTTGTTATTATATAGCTTACAAACGTTAATGTAACATCACGTCTGTAATCCCCGAAGAGGTAGGCAGAGGAGTGCCGTACACTCCCACGTTGTGCCCGTTACGTTTACGTCCCATTGTGGATGAGGCTTGAGCTTATTATTACACACCGGTCGTCACAAATCCTGACTCCTGTCTCCGAGCCACTACCAGAAATATTGTCACACAACGGTCACAAATCCTGACTCCGAGCCACTACCAGAAACATTATAATAAATTGAAATTGTCCCCTCTAGAATGAACATGGCTCGGCAGGCAATCAAACCCTTCAGATGCAACACAAATTGTTTAAACAAACATTGTTCCACCTTATAATATATGTATCTACCAATGTAATTATTTTAAACACATTCTTCCACGTTATTTAATACCTGGTTACTTAAGAGCAACGATCTCAACTGCTATTGAGGAAAAGTGAATGACTATGAGAGGTTTACATTGAGTAGATATCATTGAATACAATAAAATACAACTATTCTTTATTGTCAACCAAAACAAAGGAAAATTAAACAGGACACATTTAAGGGTTATACCTACATATATACAATAGGGCGGTCTTATCGCTAACAAGCGACCTCTAACAACTACGAGTACCTTTGGGTAGTTCAGAACAGAAAGCGGATACGGCAGCGGTGCACGAATACCTATAAATATTCGAACACTAAAGTCTATTTGTATAATTGTTAGTTACAAGTATAATGTTACCCAGATAACCTCCGACACGACCGATACGTGTACGACAGGGACCGCGCCATTTTTATAACGCGCGCCAAAACGATATCGTTATATGTATTTATAATTTATTTTTAAATGATTACATCCGTTTTGTTCCGTGGCCGTGACCAGGTCGTTCCCACTGATGGTGAGCTGGCTTGACTGGGTTGTACAGTGGTTTGTTTCCTGTTCAGAAACTACTTGTTGTAATGATCATAGCTTGTATGAATTATGTGGACTCCAGATCAGTTTATAATCAATTGAGTTTTAAACGGAACCAAGATATAGTGCCCCATAAGTTGTGGCGATTTAGTAAACATTTGTTACTTGTGTCCAAGGTTGTGGGTTGACGTAATAGCGGTTATCATGTTGATTGATGAATGAAGAACATTCTGGATTTTGCGAGCATGGTTTTTAATAGGCTTGACTTTTGTGTGATGTGTATCATATCGAAAATGTGACAAATGTTTGGATGATGTGTGGAAAGTCTAGATGTTGTGTGAATGTGTGGATGATGATGATGATGAATATAGTATTTATAAGATTGACTCAAGCAGACCCACAAAACTTCTTTACGACACATTCTGACTGAAGCTGCCGTACTGGCAGTCAAGTGGCACGTGGATCATTTGTGACCTCGTGATCTGTAGCTTGTAGGAAGCAAATCCACATTCAATAATTTGTTTCAAAAATATATATACCTATAAGTCGGAAAAAAGATATATAACTATTTATTTACAGACTCTCATTATTGTAAACATACCTAATGAACTTTATTTTCGACTTTAAAATATAAAATATAAAAATAAAATTACAGTGGTAAAAATAATAAGGATTTAATCTAACACTATTCATATTTAACACTATACGATATGTATACAAAAATAACGAAAAGGGAAATACCTATACCTATAGGTACATATATTTATTTTTAGTTTAAAACATTTATAGGTACGATTAGGTATACGAAACGAGACGAATACAAAAGATTATGATAAAGGAAATGTATTAATTGCTTTACTATACACAGGACTAATTATAAAATATAGGTACTAGGTACATAATTATATCAATTCTCACTACTTACTAAATAAATTGTAGAAATTCTTTCTTCAATTTGCTTGTGTAGGTACCTACCTTTTTTATTTGTCGTTGACTACAAAAATATGCAGTTCATAAACGTACAGTCATGTGTTATTTTATCCTCTATCACAGTACGGAGTCAATTTTCAACTTCAAAATAAGTGGCCTATTGTCTATCGAGGCCACAGCGTTTCTGTGCGAATTAATCCGTCACCAATTGATGGACATCCCGTTTCTCGGAGATGCTTTAACTGTCAATGACGCATTCGACATGGAACTGTCGGGACTAACACATGAATGTGATCTGAAGTAGGTACAGAGTCGTCCAAAATATTGTTGATGTCCATTCGACGCCGTCTTTGTTTGACATTAGATATTTGTCCCGGAATTGTAGAATGCGCGATGTAACCATTATGATCTTAAATAATACATATATAACATCAAGTCTATTTTTATCCGAAGGAGTAGGGGTATTCAGAGAACTGTCGCGTTGCACCTATTGTTATATTAGACGGCATACGGAATAGAGGGTGAGTGCCAGAAGAGAAAGTAAGAGAAGACCCAACAATACTTTGCACGGCCCGTTGATCGCACTCAGGACCTCTTGAACAGGACTATGGTCTTAACATCACAATGGTCTTAACTTTCTCATTATCTAAGGAGCCCCGTGATCAACAGTGAAACGATAAAAATCTTGCTCAATATGATTATCTATGAATTAAGTATAATTTATATGAGCATTACCGCTCAGGGGAGGCCCGTGTACAGCAGTGTATTGCAAAAGGTCAATGCTGATAATTATTATTAGTACTATGAAAATACAATGTCTTGAGATAGAACTGCAAAAGCCAATTCGAATACGTTTCATCCATTAGCGCACATTTTAAAAATCCAACCATCCATGTTCATGGAGTTATTTATATAACTGATCGTGCAGTCGTTCATGGCGGTATCAGTAACTTAAGAGCATTAACACTAATACGATACGCAGCGATATGCGCGTCAAATTGAAACGCGTAGTGGCGGGATGACGTTACATATCACGAATGTTATCTGCGCACGTTCCGATAGCGGAGGCGCTGAGATAACGGTTGGCTAATGTGCGGACGTACGGACGTGGTTCAATGAGAGATAATAACAGGTCATTATGGACGTAGTCACGCCAGTGTTCCATCTTTTTAGTACCCTGAATTACGTGTACGGATCACTAATTACAGACTTACTGCGTTGCTTTGTTCCTCTGCTGAAAAGCAAATATATTTTATGGATGTAACTCTTGTTTTAATTTTAAAAGTTCCATTTGTATTCCATCAGCAGGTTTCGCGTAGTGGTGTGAAATCAGTTGTCTCAATTTGGGGGTTTTGTGTTTACAAAAAGGCGCGTTTTAATATTAAATATAATTTGCCATAACAGCGAAGAAAACCATTGTAGGGACACCTACAAACAAAAAAAACTGTAAAGCGTGTAAAATTTGCTTATACGGACTTGGCCAGCGTGGCAGACTATGGCCTTAACCCTCTCAATCTGAGAGGAAATCCGTATCCAGCAAAGAAACGATGAAAGGATCGGAACACAAATTATATTGCAAGGTCCTTTTAATGTTCGTGTCTTAAAAATATAACGTAAAGAGTCTAGGCCATAGTCTACCACGATAGTCAAATGCCGATTGGTACGCTTCATGTAGTTGTAGATAGTTAATATAAAGAACGTATTCAAGCAGGCACAGTAGACCAGCAAAATATCTCAACAAATTACTCATTTTAAATTGAAGAAATCAAATCGTCAACAAGTACTACCTACCTACACGAAATATCTGTTATCTATGATGATACAGTGAAGTCTCTTTCCAAGGTCCATATCGTAATACGAGTATCCAGTCATTGAGCCGGAACTTCCCGTAGTTTTGTACACGGCGTTCTGCTTTAGGCTACCATCTTTCCTCACGTGTCAATCAATTACTCTTTCGACCAAAGGACATAAAAAGCTTGTTTATAATTGATCATTTCTATGATTATTCATCATGTTATAATTTTATTGTTTCAAGCAGTGAGTGTATTTAAGAGTGTGCCGTACGAGGTAATATTTTTTTGTCTGCACTAACATGATGCTTGATGTCAAGACTAAGTTTGGATATTTTAAACTAACAGATTTATCGGTCATACCAACCAGCGTAAGGAAAAGGAAAATAGCTGCCAGTCATTTTAATCTCCGATGTTGCTGAATATAACATGTATTTATAAGCGTAAAGATAATAATAATGTATATTTCACATAGCGAAGCACATTCATTTAAGGCTTTGTTCCGTTAAATTGTTACCTTTCCTGGTGCCACTGATAGTCATACCAGAGCTTCAACTTCTGTATGTTCTAGTATCTAAATACTAAAACAGAATCCATTCTATAATTCTATAATACTTATAATATAAAGAGACCTGATTTACCACATTCTATAATTACGAAGTTTTGAAACATAATATTTATTATATAGGTACCTATATTTAGCTGTTTCACAGTGAACCGTCGAATGAAACATTAGAAGCGTGGGAAAGAATTTGTTGTCGGTTTAAACAGTCTTTGATCGTTTGTTCACCGCCTTTATGTTTGAAGTTGAGAAAATACGAGGCACAAATTAATTATAATCTAGTTTTTTATATTCTTTTCGTTTTGAGAGGCTCTATGTGTCTAAGAATGGAATAAGTCAAGAGCTGAACATCATTACAATGATAATAGTGATGATGATAGCATAATGCAACCTGTAGGTATTAGTCGCAGTGATCATAACCCATACGGCAAAAAATGTGTCGTTTTGATTGTCACTATTTCTGGATATCTATTAGTCAGTCAACTTAAGAAATTATAGAAGCTTATTCGCTTACACCTCACCTTAACTGAAGGAATGTTATTGTCGAACGTTGCGTAACACTCCGCGCAATCGCCACTTGGTTTGGTGACTCTTAGGAAAAATATTTACAAAGCGTTCCCATACTTTGCTAAAGCCTCTCTCTATCTTCAAACAATCTCGTTGGAGGCTTGAAAAGTAGATTTATAACACCGGATAGAGGGTTTGACCAATAGGCGGTACCCAGGTCAGACTGCGCTGGATTAGCGGCCGGTTTAGTGAAGTTTTCTCCAGCTCTCGCGTCTGACAAGACCTATGCCCATAGAAATGGCAACTGGTAGTGCCCGTTATTTTGCACTGCACACAACTCTCTGCTGCATTTAAAGCTAATTGGAGTAGTTAACTAGTAAATCCTGTTTAAAAATTAGCGATAGGCTCGCATTCACAACATGTGTAAAAAACTACATAGTTTTTTTTTCTATATTGACGATTATTTCGTGGATTATAAAAAAAAATTAAACGATTTGAGGAAGGAGTTGTATTGTTCTGTAATGTATTTTTATTTATTATTTCCTTGTATAATTGTTCAAAAACATTTGCATTTATGTTGCGTTGAACCGAATTTTAACGAAACACGTTTAAACCGGAACATAAGATTCTGACTATAATATCAGGTGACGTCACCACGACCACATATACGAGTAGCACTTCACATGTGCAAACATGTCTGCCATGTAAATTGCATATTCAAATGTCCTCCATCGCGAAATTAAATAACGAGCGAAACAAAAAAAATACGGACATTCATGTTAATAGCTTTCAAACCCCACCCGCCTTAGGGAGTCGGTTTGAATAGGGCGCGTTACCCTTTTCAATCAATTGGAACCCTCGTCTATAACTAACCGCTGTCCCTTTCTAGTCTACCATAATTGCCATCCTCGACTCTATTCTAATACCCGATCTTATTCGTTCTAAAAACCCCGCACGACGTTTCGGGCTACGTTCAAATTGCGAAAACGGAATTTTTGAAATTGCCCCCAATTCAGTTTCGTTTTTGATAGGATTATAACAACGTTATAGTTATAAAAATAAGGTTCAGAGTAGCATAGAAATATGTTTGTGAATTTCGTGATAAAGTTGTGAATAGATTATTGATATAGAAATCTCGACGTGATGAGGGAATGATTGCATCACGTTGACGCTTCGGGTGAGAAAATGGTAATGAAAATTTCGCGATTTGTCATCAGTTACTCTGATGAGATGTGATAGACGAAGTTAGAGTGAAAATTGAAAATTTATATTCAATTCGGCTTTTAATCGTTTTATTTCAAGTAAGCGATTGGGGATTTTTCTCTCTTTCGCGCCTTTCCATGGAGGTTTCCACTTGATGTGAGAGGTTTTTTCCCATAATCCCCACGCTGGGCATGGCTGCGTTCTTTGTGGGAGGCCTATGGGCTCAGATAGGCTGATGATGATGATGATTGGGGATTGAAACTCAATCCCGTAATCATTCTGACTTTTCGATGTTCTCTTTCAACATTAAATATCGATTGTTCGAATGGTGCAGGAAAACAATGAGAGGAAGATTGCACATTTGAGAATGGCCCATAAAGGTTTTTTAAGCCGGTTTCAGCTAGTATAGACCAGCTTCAACCAGCGTGACAGATTATAATTCTAAACATAACCGTGCTGAAATTAATCCTATCCAATAATACGGTCCGTTCTATTCAATGATTACGGCCTTTATGCAGCAGAGTCCTTCATTTCAACTAACTTCAAAGTAGAAACTAACTACTCAAACTCGTTAATATTGTATAGTGAGTGTTAATACAACGTTTAGAATACCTATATTATGCATCCACCGAATCCTTCACATACCTAACCGATATTTTGGAAAAAGAAAGAGTTTGTGCCGCCGTCGAAAACTCTAGTTTTTAATGAAACTGTAGTTTAGAGTTCTTGCTTAAGCCCTTCCATATAATAATTAATATTTTTGTGACTCTGGATGAGGTAGATACGTCACTTAGGTATCGATGTTACGAAATTATTGTGTCGTATTTAATTGATTTTTGATACCTAGATGCTAAATAACTTTTAGCACGCGCGTCGCCTATTTGCTCTTTTATGCATACATTTATAATAACAAAAGCCGAGACATTCTCAGAGGGCATCGTTGCAAATATGCATAAAATGTATTTTACATTTATTTTCAGGCTTTAAAAAGTAGCGGTAGAAGATACAACTCCAAGTCCAGCTCTATGGTGAAGCTCCTCGCACAAATATACTTTTATCAATATTACCTAGTGGTGGTTTGTGAAACTGTCAGACCGACATTATAACCGACATTATACTACTTAACGATATAATGGTTAAGTAGCTGTCGATAAATCTTATCGGACTGCAGGACGATTACCAAAATTTACAGAATGGCTTGTTAATTATTTCAGCAGCGAAAATCGCAGCCGCGTGTGCGTCAAAGAATACGGTTGTTTAAATTCGGTGTTTAAATTCTGTGGTAAAGGTACAGTACGTAGGTACGACCTCGAAATAGGTGGAGTGATGATATAGGCAAAGTGGCTGGCAGCTATAAGACACGAAGAGCTGAAGATCGAGCTCAGTGGCGTGCTATTTCAGAGACCTGTGTCCAGCAATGGGCCGGAATGGTCTGGTCATGATAGAAACGAGTCAACGTTGATTAAAATCGTTTCTTTAAATTAAGTTAAATCGTTTCTTATTTAGGCTTTTCATAAATTGGAATGTTGAATTGCTGACAACGCTCGCCGGCGGGCCTGCTAACTTACCTACGTGGTTCCGTTCGTATCCTAGTCTATTCCAGCCTGACCTAATCAGTCCTGGAAGAGCTGCAACCAAATAGGAATGAACCTGACGAAACATGACTTGGGAACCGTTTACTAAAACCAATGAATGTGTATTGTTTTCAATGTACCTACAAGGCTTAGGCAGGAAACACATGATTTTATCGTTAAAATGACATAAATGACATCCTTATGTAGGTACTATACTCTTTATGTAAGAGTAACCCTTGTTCCTTATGTATCGATATTACTTCTTATGTAGGGTAGGAATAAATATTAACGGAATCCAAATCACTAGACCAACTTGAATTTTTGTAGGGACGGAATATACGCTTTTACAATTTTAATGTACCCTTATAGGTACTTATTTACAAATAAGTGAATAATAACTAGGGGCGAAATAGACATACAGTATTCGACACACATCTAAGGCGTGTCACAGATGCTTCGAGAACTCATACTTTGAAACACTATACTTTGCCCCTTCAAAAGAATTTCTCCATGGTCTATAAACAATCGAAGTAGCGGTTAAGATCGTAATTATCCGCGAGTCAGACGTTATCCATGTTTATGAACACTCGAGTTGTGTCCCCTGTACAGTTATTTGTACCTTGAAGCAGTTATTGTTTCTGTTTTAGAACTATGACATCCCATTCCAAAAAAACCGTGTTCAAAGGTGGACCATGACAAAATGAAAACGTAAAAAAATGACCAAAGACAAGAGTGTACTATGACAATGATCAAAAATGTCAAAAGGATCGGTAAAGAAGATGACGATTATAATGATGCTTGAGGACTGCGACTGCTTGTTGTACAACTGGACTATTGATCTAAAGTAATACAAGCTTCGTAGTCCTTCGAAGCGGTAATTTTCGAATAAAAAGGACTTGTATTAACCGAGTTTTACGTATATAATGGCAATCATCCTATTCGCTTTATATGCAATCAGTTAATACAAACTCATTAAAGTTCTTATTAAACACCATCTGATATTGAGACACCCCTTTCATGCAATCCTGGTCAAGGTCGTATTCAATTCAATATTTAGAGGTAGCTTCAGCGGATACCTACTTTAAAATTCTGATGATCTTACCTAATTATTTTTGACATAAAACAAATAACAATTCCTATCGAAATATCTTAACAAAGGTTTAATCCTCCTGTAGTAATCCCCGAACTCTACGTTCCACACCACTCCACTCCACTCCCACGTTTCACCAGTTGGGATACCTATAGATACGTTCCATAATAGGTAGTGTAGGTACCTATTGCAATATAATTCTAACTCGGAGCTACTACTAAAATTTTAGTAAATACAGGCTTATTTGTAATAGTGGTTCATACTACTAGAAATAAGTTTCCTAAAAGTAATTTTTAATTTTCAATAGTAATCTTATATAAATAATAAAAATCTTTAATTTTCAAAGAATACTATTTTTAAAAGGTTTGGTTCTACATTCCTTTGTCTAAGTCTAAGGGGATTATAGGCGTGATATTACGTACCGACTATTTTTAAAAGGCAAAAGTGATCAGCGCCATCTGTTCGGCTATTTACATTCTTGTACCAAGTCAACTCGTATTCTCTCTTTACTGCTATATAATTAAGTAACTGCAATATAACGAAGGAAACGTTTCGATCACCTTGTCTTTTCGTATATTTTATCCACTATTGTTGTAGTCATCAATAATTTAATCATACAATATTAATTAATTAGGCCATTTGTAATGCAAGTGTGTATTTAAATTAGTGTTTTCATTAAAGGAATGTGTATATAATGTATATATAAGGAATGTATGTAACGAATGTGTCGTATTGAATTACAGCACACCTGCGGTCTGCTTGAAAAAGTTAAATTTATGCTGAGGCTGTTTTGTACTTTTTCGTAGTAAGTCATAATTATTTTTTAAAGTTCTTGAGAAACCGTTTAAAGACGCGACAAATATAGATCGAACAACTTTATTGTAAAACTTTCTTTACATAAAACGGTATTTTGATCAGTTTTCAGTAAATTTCTTCGAAAGAAAAAAATAATAAATTTTGTTTTGGTTGCGGTGGTGGTGGTGCGGTGTGTGCGGTGTGTAATAATCGAGCACCGCGCCACCTCGGCCGACACGCAAGCGATCTCAAGTACTAGGCGCCCATGAACTCATGGAGCTAACAGTAAGTGCTACGGCATAATCGCATCGTCCTTGGCTAAACAACTCCCCTTTATTTCCATTTCTCTCTATCTTATTGAATCATATCTGTCTCTGTCCTTTTCTAGCAAAGTCATAATTGTGCGAACCCTCAAATAGGCAGGGCTTGTTCGTCTCCTCTCTTTCTGTTAACGCCATTAGGACAGCCCAGTTACTCTCCTTACTGCACCTTCCTCGCTCCAACTCAAGAACATTAGTGTAGGAGAGAGTGAGAAAACAATACAGCGTAATCACGTATAAAACAACAACCATATTGTGTGGAGATAGAGTTGTTTTTATTGAATAGAAATAAGTATTTAAATGAGCGTCTGTGTCGTCATCAAATACCGCACTACGCTACAAATTTGTCGAGG
This sequence comes from Mimoniades nurscia nurscia, assembly GCA_018246595.1. Taxonomy (NCBI): domain Eukaryota; kingdom Metazoa; phylum Arthropoda; class Insecta; order Lepidoptera; family Hesperiidae; genus Mimoniades; species Mimoniades nurscia. The sequence continues at coordinate 157 of DWFO01003346.1, read as the reverse complement.
TTTCTGAAGCGTCCAAGGAATTTGTGATTATACTTTACAGATTCATGTTATCCTAATAGAGTCGATGCTTAAGGATCATTTTGGCGTAGTTGACATTCCTTTTTTGTAGGATGAGAATGCCTCGGGAATAACCGTAAAGTCCGGACCGGGTCGCGTT
>DWFO01003345.1:0-12425 GCA_018246595.1 Mimoniades nurscia nurscia | reverse complement strand
ATCGTGGGACTTCAAAGTAACAGGTGGAACGTAGGAATGTTCTACATTCCTCTGCCTACCTCTTCGGGGATTACAGGCGTGAAGTTACTTTGATATTTATGTTGAAAATTGCAAAAGATAGCTTTACCTATTGTATACATCATAAAAACTGTTTTTCCAGAAAGCATATATTATCTATATGGTGTGATGTAAGGAAACTATATTAATTGTATTATCAAAGATATGTCAAATATCAATGTTATTTGTAAGTATTTTATCAGATAACAATGTGACAGTAGATTACAGAGGAATTGAGTGTTTGTATCGATGTACATGTTTAAAATTCTTTCAATTTATTCTTTCTTATGCACAGCACAATGTATTAGGAGATTGATATTACATAATGTATTAATTTTTTTTGCATTTTGTTGCACAATGATTTCAATTTTATTACAATCCATATGAACAAAACTTGTAGTGAATGATAACCCTGTAAATCTGTTGAATAGAGTGTATAACTGAGTACAAAGTTATGTAAATGTTGTGTATAACAATCATGATCTGAAGGAGCAGGACATTAACTTTTCTTAAAATGTAAATGGAGTGGAAATAATTGTGTAGTTTGTGATTTTATTTCACTACAGTTATTTGATAGAAGTGCAAATTAAATAAATAGTCTAAAGATTATACATATATATCCCCGAACGAGTTTAATTTATCACATTTTGTTTGTGTACTGTTAAACAAGACAAACAGCACTAGACAGGTAGTCAGAATGTGTTACTTGTAGTAAAAACAAGGCATTGACAGTGTAACCAATTCAAAAAGTTGTCCACATAGTCACAAGTGTCTGATAGTGAACTTTTTCTTGCTCTTATGTAATTTTCGACTGAAATTTTAAATTAAAAAATTAATGATACAAAGATGATCTTTCATGTTATTAGGCCTAAGTGGCTGGAAGGCTTAATATAATAGCACTCAACTCTCGGTGTTCAGTCCATTACAATGGATCTATGGTTTCACTTGCTTACTAATAATTTAAAACATTTCTAGACTTCCCTTATCTATGGTGGACTTAAAACATGTTATTTTGTGTGTAACTCAGTTTTTAATTGACCTGTAATTAACGAAGTACCCATTTGTCATTCCAGATTTGCATTGGACAGATCATTTGAGCAGCTTTGCAATAAACATAAAAAATTGATTGAATATACCAACAAAATTGACTTTGCAGATAAAACACCGTTAGTAAACGGTACACCCTTTCAGCCACCCCTGAAAAAAATACTTGAATATGCAGCTGATACCTTAACATTTGGTGGGGATATTTATGCACAGGTAGAGACATCATTGAAAATTCTAGAACTACGGAAGTTGAACACAGAATCACTTGTTGATAGTTTTAAAATATCTCACTACTGGAATAAGAGAATTGACGAAATTTTTGCCTATACCTCATTTTGTGCAGAAAATAAAGTTTAAATCTGGAAAATGGATCTCTTAGGCTCTATTCTTAATTCCATGGACAAACCTCCTGCAGCCAGTGAATCCCAGAAAAATGCTAGAAAAAAACAAAAGGAGGCTATGGAGAGGAAGCAAAAAGAAGAGAGGAATATGCTAAATAGGTTTCGTAAACGTATTGAAGAGAAAATTGGCAATTTTATTAAAGATGGCACCAAACCGTACTTACAGTTTGAACCAATGGATCAGATGTACAGAGCTGTAGTTAGAGATGTAGCCGAACTATTTGGTGTGCTAGTATTTTCCTTTGGCCAAGAAGGCATAGATCGATATCCTATAATTTATACGAAAGATAGAGGACCATCAGAAGATGAATTGACTGTGAGGAGAAATGGCGGAATTTGGAATGAAGAAAAGGCTACAGAAATGGCAAAAGTGCGGGAGGAGCAAGAGAAACAAGCTGCTTCGGACATAGATGAGAATAATAGAAAGCGAAAACATGGTAAAGATGAGTTGAGTGGAACATTTTATAAACAAAAATATGCCCATCTGATTGGAGAAACAGCCGCCATTGGTGCGGCACATAAAACTAATGCAAATAAGAGTTACGGCGAGGTACCCAGTGAGAATAAGAAGGATCAGCGCTCAATTGAGCAGACAATGGCAGACATACGGGCAAAGAAAATTAAAAAAGCTGAAGTTGTGAAAGAAAGTTGGGAGGAGAAAGAATGACAACTGTGACCAACTATGACCTCTGTCAATTGTCCATTGTGTCAATTGTAAGACCAGGTATTACTATGAATAAGGCTGCATACAAAAGATCCAAGGATGACATCCATGGGATAAGTATTCAGCACTCCTTTTTGTTTCAATGACAAGCAGCTCTTTTTATGGTGCAAGATGGGCTAAAGAATATTCTTATTCTACACTTCAGTAAAGAATGCTACACCATGCCTGCAAAATTATAAGTGTTGAGTAGTGCATATATATCATGTATTATTCTATGCCTGTTAACTAAAATTTTCATATTTTACATTCGAAATATTCTACACACACTGATTGTATTGGTGTTTATCCCTATATAAGTTTTAAGTAAAAAAAATATATGATTTTACAGGAAACCAAGAAACTGTAAAAACTTGGCTTCTACATAGTTAAACAACACTAAGAAATATTTATAAAATTATATTATTGTGGCATACAGTTCAAGATTACATTTTCTACAATTTTATGAAAGTCAGATCTTCCATATTTATTAGAAGTTAATTGGGTCAGTAACGTTTCAGTGATGTAATATAAGTTTTAAATTTCATGTTTTTATCACTTCTTGTTGTCATTGGCTCCTTAGTTTTGGCAAGTATCTGTGTAAAAATTTATTATAATTTATGTACAATTAGTTTTACTTTTATCACATTTATCTGGGAATAAAATGTGTTCTTTAAAGAGAAAATGGACATCATTATGTAGATGCACCGATATAGGCCCAGTTCCTTCAGATGACCTAGTGCACTGAGAAAAAACTACAATTCAATTCCTATAATATCAGAGTGGTTTGTAGTTTTATATAATGTATGACTACATTGTGATGTAGGACTACATACAGTATATAATTTTTTTTGAAGACTGAATCCCAAAGCGAATGTATTTTGTTAACAGTCTATGTGATTTTGTATATATGTTCAAATCACTCCTGTAACTTTTTTTTTATTTAACCTATAGTTAGGTGTATTCTAAGTTCAAGTGAACTATCACTTTAAGTATCACTTTTTTCCTTACAATAAAATAATGACTAATAGAATCGATCGATACCATTCAATTTTGAAAAATGTGTCAAGTGTTATCAGACACCAAGTTAAATTTTTAGTTATTTTTACTTTTAATTAGTTATTACTTTATAGTTAACTTTTAAATTAGCTTCATTGACTGTCAAGTTTACCTTCACCCCCATAGTGAAATCCAGACGATCATAAAAGCTAATTTGATTCGTCCTAGAAAGTGCTTATGTTTAGAATATAGTAACACTAAGTAATGTACATTGTTATTATGTATTTTGTCTCAACTGACTGATATTTTAAAATTTCATGGATGCTAATGCACAGTGGACCTGGATTTCAAATTATCATTATGAAAGTAATAATATACATATTTTAGGTAGACAAATGTTTCCTTTAGATATTTGTAATTTGTTTGAAACGTAATCTTAATTATATTGAGTTACATATAACAACCATGTTAGATGTTTATCAATTATTTGATATAATAGCTATGCTAGTGACTATGTTATGAAAATTTGCGTGAGTCAATTATACGATGGTGTCATTTTAGTTTTATTCTTCCTTCGGTTTGGATCTGTGATGTTTTGTGATTGTGGAATAAGTATATCCAGCGATGAGCGTTCTTAAAAAAAAAATATTTTTAATTAATTGCTTGTGTATACTAAGAATACTTATAACAAAGTTTGTAAAACGAATATTCGTCAAATATAATTGCCTTATACAGTGCACTGATATGCTCGCTGTATCAAAGACGCGCGCTCGCCGTCGCGGGCGAGTGAAAATGTATTCACCATTACATTCTCACCATCGTATAACAATAATGTTGCTAATGTTTCGTAATTATAACATTCCTTCGATTCCTGTCAAAAATGTCACAACTTAGGCATTTTTGAAGTTTTACGAAGCGGTTTTTTTAAGTTATTTTATATAAGGAAAATTTTGTAGTTTTAATTAACAAAGACATGCGACATAACCTTCAGCGTGTCGTGACAGTTCATAAATATTTAATTCATAATATTTTATAGGAAATTTCAAGAAATAAAGAAGTGAAGTTTAAGATGATAGAAGAAGTTCGTTAATACTAGATTTACGAGCCAAAGTGACTCATTTAAATAGCAAAATAAATAGATGCTAGCCCCTTGCAAAACATTTTTTACATATAAACTCTTACTTAACATAAAATACGTTTTCCGCGAAGATTTTATTTCATTTACCTTAAAGGCTCTTACATCTATTTCTCTTGCATTTTAAATTTCTCAAATTGGCTCAGTCCGTAAATCTAGTGTTAATATTTAATGGTAAATTTTAAATATTTGTATTATCAGAATGTTGAAGTATTCATACATAAAAAAATATTCAGTGTTTATTCTTACTATGCGAATTACCAGTTGGTATTATTGGATCTGGATATCCAGATATAGGAAATCGATAAAAAGGATCAGTCATGCAGATTATCCTTAAATAATAAGCATATCGAATGGATCTTTCAATAAGTTTGTTCGACCTGTAAACATAAATAAAACCAAATTATAGGTGAAACATTTTTTCCTCATCCGAAAAATAATGTTATGTAGTCCAATCATATGTGCTGAAAACCACTGAGCAAATGACAGTAATTTTGACAGATATTAGATGAATGACCCGTTATTTGTAATTACCTGTTTAACGGCTTGCTAGAACTTTTCAAATTTCGAGCATTCCCATTGAAAGGTCTGTTACATAAACATTAAAAAAAAAGCCAGAATTGCAACTGACTGCTCCAGCTATTGACGCAAATATGACGTCTCATACTAATAGTCAAAAGGTGACGAACTGCCTTTATGAGATAATTTTAAAGCAATACTTTGGTTTCTACATATGTGCTTTATTAGATAATTTAAATTCTATATTACTTGTAATAAACTCCTAGAGATATTATATACGTATGTAGAGGAGGCGAGCCTAACAAAGAGGCTCGATAGAGGCAGCGTTGCCAGACATCCCGATTTTTAAATCAAACAGCCGATCCCGCGCAAGACCGGCGTAGTCCCTCTTTCGGGGATAACTCGACCGTGCTTGCATCGTGATGACATTTCTGACCGTACATTTCTATGGCTATTTTTACTATCTATTGTCACGTAAACGTAATTTAAATCTCAAATGAAAATATATATGTAAAAACTTCTGATTATTTCAGTTTTTTTTTATTATGTTCCGGTTTCGACGTAAGAATCCCGCCTTTTCACTCAAAAAGTTTCAAAATCTCGATTTGACAAAAAATCTGGCAACGCTGATAGAGAGGACGAGAATGAATTTGGCAGTCATTTGGCTCTTGAAATTATTGTATTTGCCATCAATTTCGCGCGGTATTTATTGAGGAAGCCAATCAGATACGATGACGATACCAAATGCATCTTCTTTCTCTTTCTATCAACGAGTCATTTTCACTTACGTGCTTATGGCTTATCTATAATATCTCTACAAATAAACTACAATTTCCGGCAAGTTTTTCTTTTGTTTTAGGTACTTGATTATGTTTTGTCTGTATATTAGTGTAATTAATTTGTTTGTAATTAAGAAAATAAAAGTTCCCAATTTGAATTTTGTTTTTTTTAATGGCGGCTGTATATACGTCACTATTGACCGTTTCTGGACTATATCTACACGATTGAACTATGTATAGACTTATGTATTCATTTACTACTTCTTATTCATGAAGGAGGACCTGGCTAGAATAGACAATAATCAAGTTATCCTGGAAAAACAAATGGGGTAACCGGATACACAATTTAACTGTAAGCAATTTATATCCTTGAAGCAACTGCGATAGATCGACGTCGTTCTTTTAAATTATTCTTAGTCACATTTTAAGCACACTGTATTGATATTTCTTGATTATATGCACACCACCTATTCCATAGTGGGACGTAAAACTGGTGAAACGTGGGAATGTTCTACATTCCTCTGCCTACCTCTTCGGGGATTACAGGCGTGAAGTTACTTTTTTTTATATGCGTTATTTTCAATTAAAACAATAGTTAAAAATTTAAATACCCATAATCCTGCCATTAACACAATTTCTGTAATTACATCGGTCATATAAGTATGACGTCACGTGACTAATATGCCAAAGTAGGTATGTAAAGGTAAAGTATGTCCGTATTATAACAAAAAATAAATTTGTTAAATAATCAAAAGCACTTTTTTGAACATTTATTCACCAACAACAATAGATACATTAATTAATACATAGATACATATTCATTTACATTACACATAAACAACAATTCATTAGAAAGACGTAATGGTTACAATGAAATGGACAACAATTTAAATACCTACTAGTGTCATAAATAGTATTTTTTAATCATGCACAAAGTAGTTACGAAACTTATCTAACTCCAGTAGAATAAATGCAAACATGAATGTCTACATCAAAGTCGCGAAGCAAATAACGAAGGACGTTAAAATACTGTAGACATCAAGAAAATGTAAACTATAGCGTAAATATTTTTCTGTGTCTAATGACATTGAGTTACTTAAATGTTTATAATTTTATTATCCGTGGATAAGATTTACGCATTTTGGAAGGCAGACGTTTTAATTAATTTATTAACGATAATGTGCACACGAATTTTTTTACATACATACTATAAAGCATGAATTTCAACTAACAATAACAAGTACGTATTATATCGTAATTGACTCATATTAGAAGCATTACAATAAAGTTTATTTTATTAGCACGCCACACAGATATCAGTTGAAAAATTAATACACGCGTTTTATGATTTTAGTGGGAAATTTAGACAGTAAAAAGCACATAGGTACTTAGACAAATTTTGTTAATGACACGTGTTTAAAAAAACAACTTCATATTATCATTTAGTAATACCAATAATTTTTTCATGGTTTCTCTATTAGCCAGGAAAACTTACGTGGTAACGTGGTTTACAGGGAGTTTATTATTATGACGATTAGAATCACATGCATTTAACATATCCGTATTTAATGGACGGCCATCATTTCAGCAAATGGACGTCGACAAGCAAGTACAAATTGTAAATACTAAGTATTCCTCCCAATGCCGTATTATACGAATTTTGCCTTTAAATTTTAGAGAGAAATTCCGAAGAAGAATTACGAATAAGGATTTTGTTAAAACAATACTCTCATGATATTACAAGACAGTAAATAAAAAGAGCTTCACTTGGTTGTGTAAACTATAAATATTGTAATGAACTGTGGAAGTCTGATTTTAATTTTATAACGGCATAGTTTCAGCACTTATTAATTTATAAAAGAAAATCCGCACCGTTGCTAAGCGATGCTAGTGAGCACTTGCTCACAGGGCAAATTCTATTAGCGACATTTCAGTAACACTCTAAATTTTAACAGACGTAATACTAATTGAGTGAATATCGAGCTATATTTAAATTACACATATGAATACGTGTTACCTAAGTAGATATGTGTTTAACATTTATATTATACTCATAAATTACATCTATATACAATTATTTGTTTCTTCGTTTGAAATATAATATAACATAATTATATATATTGTTTTAAGAACATGACAATAATTGTAATAGCAACATCAGCTTTACAGGATAATAAAAAATATATACTATGTAATTGAAATTAAATAAAACATGTTAAAAATGCAAATAGGGGCATAAATAGGGGCAAAAAAGGCACGGACACTAATTCCGTAGAGTTCAATTTATAATTTAAAAAAAACACTTGCTTTACGCTTCTTGTACCACGTACGAAGTACGAACATCGGAAGAGATTAGACAATACTAATCTATGAATTAGACTACTCGAGATTTGAATAGTGCGTGGGCGCCTGAGGGGCAGAGCCTACGAAACGCTTATGAAAATTTAATTTTTAAAACTTGCTACAAGCAATAATTAAAAATGCACACCTCGCTAGTAATTACAGTTCAGAGTGATAATTCAAGCTACCAAAAAAAAGTAGATTAATTATTTCCCAAACAAAAAATAACCAAATTTAGTACTTGTGGACATTCATATAATAATGTTGGAAGAGCTAAAGTCGTATCTACAAAGTTACGAATACAAATTGTGTTTCATACATTTTAGAGAATTAAATACATATAAAGGTACCTATAATATACTTCATAGTTAATATATATTATTAAAAACAACAACAACAACTATTTTATCACATGGAATATATTATGTATCTACAAAAATGAATGTCTAAAAGCTATATCCGAAGTGCAGTCGATGTTGTAAACATTCGTAATTCATTATGATGTATCTACATATTCAACACATCTATCAAAACAGCTGTTACAAGAATAATTCACTATAAAAATGCATGGTCACTAATAAAACGAGACAAATATTCATTATAAAGTAAAATTAAAAATTAATTAATGCAATATTATTTATCAATAATATTTCGTTACAATTTACTTAATAAATTGTTTTTTACACAACGTATGAGCACAACAAAAATGTCCAAAAGATATGATGTCGGATTCTCTTTTTTTTTTTTTTTTTATTTTCAATACGTACAAGATATATTGGTGGCTTTGGTTTTTTGTCATTTTGTTTAAATACCCATTATCTATGCATGATGTCCACGCATACAACATCTATGAAATCACTCGAATTATAATTACAGAATATCCTTATTCTTCATGCTTAATTTAATAAGTGTATAATTCAATAATGCAAATAAAATGTGACCATGCCCTTCTTCTTCTTAGCGTGTCGATGAAAAACACACTTTATAAGTCCCTAAATGGTTTAAGCCCAAAATTTTGCCACGCTGACTGCCTCATCACTGGCAGTCATTAGGTCGTCCTGGGTGCAGGTATTAGGGCACGCAGGGCACGATTTAAGGTGGTCCATCGTTTGGGGGGTGTTCCGCACAAACAGTTTTGGCTATTGCTATCTATGAAACCCCATGATTATATAATAATAAGTCTATAATTCAATGCAGATGTGAGTCATGGACTGTAAGAAAAGACGTCAGGGAACGTCGGAAAATGTGGGCCTATACACGCATGTTAAAGATAAGTTGACACAGGTTACCAACAAGGAAGTTTGCAGCGAGCCCAACAGAAACGAGAACTCTTGCCTATCATAAAGAAATGCAAGAATTCATATGTCGGCTACATGCTCAGGCACGATAGAGATCAGGTTTTGCAGATCATTTTGATGGTAAAGGTCGTTGACAAAAGGACAGTTGGACGAAGGAAAAAATTGTGATTCAGTAATATCCGACAGTGTGCTGGTATTGCGAGCGCATCAGAATTATTTGACTTCGCAAAGGATAGGGCAGGATTCCAAAAACTGATTGCCGACCTTCACGAACTGGAGGCACTTGATGAAGAAGACCGTCTTATTCATGTGGTCTACCATTTCAAGTATCTGTTAACCCTTCATCATACATCTGGGCACAGATCCATCCTCTCACACAGGAAACGGTTTTTATACAATCTATACGAAAACGTAAAAATGTTGAAACTTATAAATTATCATCACCACTCAGTATATGTTTATAAAAATTCAATAACATTGATATTATCTCAACTCTGCATATTACATTTTATAACTCTTCATAATTTTGGAGTTAAATACTTTGCCATATAAATTATACTTAGAACATGAACATCTAATAAAATAGCTCAATTTATTAATTTGTTTATTATATTGTCTTAAAAAGAACCTTTGTTTCATCACTACATAGCATTATGTTCTATACTTATATGTGTTTTCAGTTCGCTTTTCGTTGCCATAACCATTTTACAAAGTCTACAGCAGAATCTGCCGCCATGGTATATGATCATATGACGCTTCATCCTGTTCTCTGAATAAAAGGCTTGTCTACAAACTTGGCAAACGTGGGGTTTAGTTCCTAAATGCCTTCTGACGTGAATTACCAAGTTCTTTCTACATTTAAAAGATTTATTGCAAAATTCACATGACTCCTCTAAATATAAACTATGGACCCTCTTGTGGTTCTTTAAATCGTATTCTGTGTAGAATAATCTGTCGCACATGTCACAATTGTACGGTTTTATTTGAAGATGCACCTTATTTACGTGTAGCGAAAGTTCGTTTTCATTCGCGCACTCTTTTTCACAAAAACTACACGTTTGAACTCTCCAATTCTTGATCATGTTCAATTTAATCATATGCCTTTGCATGTGCATGTCGTAATGCTTTTGCGATGCAAAGAATTTATCACACAGCTGGCATTCCTTGGTTTTATGACTCTTCTCATGCTTCTTCATCTTCTTTGTGTTGTTGAACATTCTACAACACACCTTGCAAGTGCTGTAACAGCTCTCTTTCATAAGGTGGATCATTTTAGTATGTTCGTACAAGTGAAACTTTGATATGAATTGCATTCCACACAGTGTACAATTGATTTTGGAAATTGTGTGTTTTAGAACATGTTTTTTTAGGAAGTAATCCGATATGAAATGTTTGTTGCAGTATGAACAGGTGAATTTGCATTTATAAAACCGTCGATATGTCTTGCGTTTCTTTTTGAATGTTAAAAATTCACACACATCATTGAGCGAATCGTCTTCGAGAGACATTAGAGGTTGATATCCATTGAGAAGCTTTTTATTTACGTAAGTTTTGGTCACTTTCTTGGCCGGATTATCTATTTCGTCTATGATGTCGTTAACGGTGTTTTTGTTTACCGTTAAATCTTCATCCTCGTATTTAAATACATCGGATTTCATGTCAACTTCGTCACATTTCACATCATCTGATTCGTAAAATTTATAAGCGTCTACTGATTTCATATCGGTTACATCGGATTTAATATCACTCTCCTCGTCTGAGCTAGCAGAATCGATTCTAAATTCATCTTCGAGAACATCTACTTCAAAATTGGACTCGTCTGTATCATCACCCAGTTCTGTGATCTTGGTAGCATCGGTAAACTGTGGAAGTATTGTCTCCTGGGATATTTCAATCATAATATTTTTATTAAAGTCTTGTATGTCATTCAACTGATCTAACATTACTGTCACACATGTGAGCAATCTACTTCTGATGTGTCTTATTTTGGTAATAAACACATATGTGGTGATGGCGTGGTCTAGACACTTGTCACATATGTGTGTTCCTGTGTAGTTATGTACAGTCATCTGCAACAAAAAAACTTTTTTTTAACGTAACAAACCGCTACTAAAATATATTAAGTATGGAAGAATGGTTATCCAAAAAACGTAAAACAAAACGTAATTGCATTGGACATACATCTAGCTGTAATAATACTTATGTATGATTTTGATTTAAATAAATGGTATAGATCTAAATAAATTTTACTTTGCAAACATTGCTTAGACTCTCTGGATCATAATTATCTATGGCTGTATTTTAATGTATAGACTGCCTTTTTGACTACCCTATTAGTGCAGTGGTTAGTGAACCTGACTGTTGCACTGCAGGCCTTGGGTCTGATTCCCACACATACTAAATATTTGTGTGATGAGCATAAGTATTTGTTCTCTGCCTGGGTGTAAAAAAGAACTATTTAAGTATATATATTTATATACATGTGTATTATTTATCAGCCATCTGGTTACTGTACCATAAGGGCTCTTGATGCTAACTTTGGGATCAGAGGGCTGTATGCGGAGATGTCCCAAGACATTATTATTATTTTAAGAGGTGAGGAGTTGGAGAATTTACAAGTAGAACATATCGATTTCCAACAATTAAACAACACATTAAACTGGACGATTATATGAAGTGATTTGATCATTAGTTTTAAAAAATCTGTATCCAATGTGACAATTTGTTTAATTTAAATTTGTTGGGGTTCAACAGCTTAAGATTTATTATCTTCATAGATATGAACATAATACAGTTGATGGTTGAATTCATAAATTTCACAAAGCTACCATTATGTCAATATTAACACAGATGGAGTTGTAACTTTACTATCCCATACTTATATATTTGTGTACAATGTATTGAAACTTTGTTTTTATGTTGTCTTCTAAAGTTATGTAAAGTATATAATATACAAGGATTAGGTATTTTAAACGTTGGTCGTGTGACTTCCTTGTTGGTAGTGTTGGTTGCAAGTGTGACTGCCGAACGGGAAATCCTGTGTTCGATTCACAGGTCGGTCACTACCAAAATTTTCTAATTTAGATTATCTAGTAGTGGCTCGGAATCTGGATATGAGCCCGGTATATGGCAATAGGCTCACCACCTATT
>DWFO01003344.1:0-12426 GCA_018246595.1 Mimoniades nurscia nurscia | reverse complement strand
TAAGCAGAGGAATGTAGAACACTCGCACGTTTCATCAGTTACGTTCACGTCTCGCTGTAGAATAAGTGGTGAACTAATAGTCAAACACGTCTCGGAGTCTGGATATGTGGACTACATATCCAGACTCCGAGACACTACTAGAAAATCTAAATTAGAAACATTTGGTAGTGCCCGATATATATTATATATACAAGAATTACTAGTTTAAATATATTAGATATACAGTTACAAATGTGTTTTCTTAGAAACGTAGAGCAAAACAGAACTAGATTATCAATTCCAAGTATTGTACTTGGAATTGATAATCTAGTTTCATACTGTCGGTGTTAAACATGGAAAGATCTAAGATAAAACATTATAATATATTATCATAGACTAGAGATTTATAGGAATACTCTTTGCGATTAGGACCTGAATAGAATTTTAAAATTGACGCTGTAATGAATTACGGTCGATTTCGGTCCACAGTTGGGCAACTGCTTAATATTAATCGGTAAAATGAGTACAGTAACATAATGTATTGTATATTAGCATTTTTGTTATTACTTAATACTCGGAGCTCTCAACCGGACCTATAAGGGCCCTGGTGCGTCGTTACAAAATTTTTAATAATAATATAACTTGTACGGAGTGTAACACAAAAATGATATGAGGCTTTGCTTGTATAATTACCGTTTATTTTGCATCATTCAGAAAACGCTGAAATGAAGCCAATAATAATTTATTTTCATTAATTTCATTTTATTATTCAATCCAATTACACTCGTATAAAATCACACATGAATACAAATTTTATGATAAAATCGTTTCTCACGATTTGTAACATTCGTAATTACATATTATAAATAATTTATACATATAAATGAGCTCACGGCATATTTCATGAAACGTATAATATAACAATAATATAATAAAAAGTGAGGGCACTACGAGGAGCCGGAGGGTGGCACTGCCTACCACTTAAGGGACGTACCTCATGTTATGTTAATACTTCAGTAAATATATTATAAGAATTAAATTCTCGTTGCGTAATTGATTTTTGACATGACGATGTTCGATGGATGTGAGATTTAAATTCGAATTTATAGGATCTCAAATCAACTTTTCATCACTAAATATAATTAAATACCAAAATATCTAAACGATCGACCCAAACTTACTCATCCTGCAGGATATAAGATCGCATAAACAAATCGACAATCAGTGTTGGTACATTTTTTTATAAAACACAAATTATGTAATTTCTATAGTAAATGCTTCATCACTATATTAAGATAAGGTAAAGTAATCAGGTTTCAGTTTGAATTTGGAATCTTGTATAATTATATCTACATATAGATAGGTACATCCTTTAAGCTTTACAAGATTTAGTTTCGTTCGAAAAGGAATATTGTCAGCTAACTAGAGTGACGTATATTTATACATATCTTCACGCCAGGTCCCTCACGGGATGGGCAGAGAGCACTGAGTGCCAAATACAGAACTACCGCGGTTCTTCTACATTTAGTATAGTAATGGTACAATTAGTAAATTATGACATACTGACGTAATAGAAAAAATGACTAAATAATAGAATAATAGTAAATCTTCATTCCATCAGTAACGCAAAGGTTAACTTATAATTTATTTTCACAACAACAAATAGTCTAGTCTCTATTACGATGGAAAGGGTCCAGTTTCCAGTTTTTGCTATCAGCATGATGTCTAAAAGTATGAGTTATAATAGAGAATCTGACAACTGTCACCATACATTTTTAATAGTATCATCGCCCGTAAATAATCCAATGTATTACATTAAAATCTTCTTATCATGAGCCAACAAATCGGACAAGAGTTGAAGAAAATTTTTTACATCCATGTTCAAGGTTGTATAAAGATAATTCTAAATATAAAATACATGTGACCGCGCCGGTTTACTTCTAGTGATTAAAACCATATTTATTCCCCGAAGATGATAACAGTCTCTACTATTAGTTTTTATTTGAATGTTTATCACGTTTAACTGGCCAGTGAAATTTGACGTTATGTAGTTTCCGTACTTTTGTAGGGTCTTTCAGATAAATTCTCTCAGTGGTATCCAAGCTTCCGAGGGGGGTGGACGCGCGTCGTTGAAACACGTAGCTTGCGCGACAATGTGTTCGAAATTCGAACCAGCTTTCGGTTGATGAATAATTTTAATCAGTGCCAATGGAATAATATTTTTTTTTACTGACGATTAAAAAAGTTTTTACGTGTTCAGTGTTCAGTGTTTGTTTTGTCAAGATGTTTTGGAAGGAAATGGGTTTCGTGTTTCTGCTGTTATTCTTATTCAAAGGTAAGCGCAAGTTACCGGCATTCTTAATGATCATCAATTTCGATTAAATTTATGTTAATAATTATTATCCCGTGGCAATTCAATTATATTTCCATTCAATATCTCTGTCACGCGGTCATAATAAACAGGGCTTTGGTGCTCGTAACGTTATTCGCAATTTATTTGTATTTTGTATGGAGTACCCGGTGTATACAAGGGAATTTATTATTTAAGGGTTTCCTGGTTTTTATTTTGGATATGAATTTAGGCGTAATCGATGTAAATTACATAGTAGCATTTTTCGTGTTTTGTTGCCAATTAAGTAATTTATTTTGTAAAATTAATTTTCTGCCAAATACGTATACAGATACATTTTATTGTTATTAATAAGACATCTCATATAAAGTCGTCAAAGCAATTATTATAGTAGCTATTAATACAGGGCGATCTAAAAAATAAGAGTAACTAAGTAAGTACAGGAAAAGTGTAGAAGCGAAAATATGCAGATTAATTATAATATTGATTAATTAACAATAAATATAGCTGGACAAATCACAAGATATTTTAGTGTCAAATTTAAGAGTATTAGATAAAAATCATCATTTACCGTATAAGGTTCTGTAAATTAAACTAGTAAAAACAAAAAAAAATCACTTTAAGAGATATAGGTAAGTACGTTTTACTACATACTTATGAGTACTTATTTCTCATTCGTTTAAGCAATAATTTCACTGGAAGAGAAACAATTAATAGCTGGCTTAAGCTATGCCATTCTAATACTTTTTAGTTGAATCACAATGTGTCTTACTTTCCCTTAATAAATGCCAATTAGACTGTCCTAATTGCCTTCTTGTCCCGCTCGGCCCTAAGGCGGCAGGTAGATATAGCCAACTTCTAATTTATCATCACACAATATTGTTTTATGAGATTGGAATGTATGTGAGAGGCACGTCTATCGTACAATTACGTACGTATATATGTCTTGGGAAATAACAGACTCCGAAAATAATTGTATATAGTGTTGTGACGTAATACCGATCACGTTGT
This sequence comes from Mimoniades nurscia nurscia, assembly GCA_018246595.1. Taxonomy (NCBI): domain Eukaryota; kingdom Metazoa; phylum Arthropoda; class Insecta; order Lepidoptera; family Hesperiidae; genus Mimoniades; species Mimoniades nurscia. The sequence goes on along the minus strand of DWFO01003344.1, from coordinate 9,086 downwards.
AAATGAAAATTGAGGAATTAAATGCGCATGTGTTATATAAAACAAAAGACTTACATTATTTAATTAATTGTTTATTTTATAACGTATGAATCTATCATGTATTCCAGCTGATATTGGGTGAATACCACTGTATAAACATATTATGCTGCTGCTACTGCTGGATATATAAATAAATCCTCGTCCAATTTCAGATGAGACTAACGATTGGATTAATTAACATGAGTACGTTACTACCTACATCTTAGCGCTGATTCTGTGTCGCTCGTTATTGTACATCTGTCGTTGTAGAGACTGGTACACAAAAATGCTGTAATCAACTGTTTAGTACTGAGTGTTCTTGTTCATTTTAAAAGAAGATGATTATTATTGCATTTTATTAATAGATACCAAACAATTCACAGTACACTCCCACGTGTACTACGCTCCTCTGCCTACCCTTTAGGGGATTCGTTTATTGCTCCACTGCTGGAAATAGGCTTCCCCTGAGGGGTTATGCCATAATCCCACAATTACAGGCGATTATTTCGGGGTTTACATGCGTGTTATTATTACATATGTAGTTGTTTTCATCCAGACACAATAAATACTTGTGCTCATCACACAACGATTGTGTTTATGTTTTTGAAGGGCGATTGTGGTTTTCGGTGACGTTGAAATATCTTAGATGACTGAGTGATTGAATTGATTGATTTGATTGAAGAGGATTATTATTCTTAGCACAAATGCAGCGAGTTTTGGCTGTGACTCGAAGCTATCGTACCATTTGTGTGTAAATTGAATGTTGACTTCTCGTCAAGTTATTTAGCCGGTTCTTTTGTGTCTTTTCGGGAGTTATTCTTTTATACTGTCGTTGAAGAAAGTCGGATGCAAGTTTGGTAACGGAAAGTATACAGCTGCGAATCGTTAGAGCAATTGTGACGTCATCGTAGGTTTAAATATACCCATATAATTGTACCCATACCCATACTAACAAATATTATATACCCCTGAAACTAATGATATTAAAAGTACCGGATTCCTACCGTCCCACCATTAATTTAACTAAGTAACTTCTTACTGGCAACTTGTATTGACTGGACTAGGTGATGTAAACAGTCCTATTCGTGTAGACCTCTTCGAGGGCAGTTTCAGGTGTCTATGGACGGCAGCGTCTCCTCGAGAATACAGTCTGCTCGTTTTCAAAACTTCTCACTAAAAAAGCAATATTTGAATACATTATACAAGATCTGTATCGTACAGGTGATGCGTCTCGAATTCTTCCCACTTAGTGCAGACAACGCACACCTGTGAGCTCTTATAAACGTAATGTACTTAAAAACACGCCCTTAATCCCTGAAGAGGCAGGCAGAGGAGTGTAGTACACTTCCCATGTTTCACCATTTGCGTTTACGCACCACTATGGAATGGGGGCGAGTCTTTTGCCACACACCGGACAATAACGAATTAGTTCCAATAAATTGTCAGGTATACGCATATAAATGTATACAGAAGACGGTCCAGTCCCTTTGTTGGAAGGTTTATTACGTCAGCGAGCAAACTTAGGTATGTCATTGCGCGTGGCTATTACTCCAAAGTAAATGTGAAGGTAGCCTCCGGCATTAATATTCTCGTAGCACAATACTGACGAACGTATTGGACTCGATTGGCACTTTCGTTTAGAGTTCGATAATTGAACTATATTCCCGTTTTATTTTTAGGTGTACAGGAATTTCTCTTTGTGCCAATTGAAGCTATCCACGAAATGGGAATTACTCGTTTTCGTGCGAAAATATTACCACGTAACTTTCGGTAGTCATGTTACAGCGGCCTGAAGCACATTACTTCATGGTGACTCAAAATGTATTGAATTGTTAATTGATATACTCTACTGAGTACACTCAGTTTTGCGCTTAAAATTGTTTCCAACTGTTCAACGTTCAAAGATTTGAAGAATGATGATGATGATGGTAATGATGAAGATGATATTTTTGTTGTTGTTGTTTTTGTTGTTGTTTTTGTATTTGTTGTTGTTGTTAATGATGATGATGATGACGATGATGATGGTGGTGTGTGGTATCATTGTCACAGTATATAATCGGTTATTTACAACAAGGAATCAATATAACCATCCAATCGAATCTAAAGAAAAACATCAATTAATCTTTGTTTCTATTCCAAAATGCAATCAAAGCTACTTTGATTGCCGAGTTAAGACGACATACATACAAACATAATAAATTTTTACTAGAATTTTACTCTTTTGGTTAACAAAGCCAGTATCTCTTTACACAGGGGCGACAAAAAGTTTGCCAGCTGATAAACCACATCCGGCTTATACTCGGCTAGTGCGGAAAACTTTAAGCTTATTTACATCGCTGCAAGAGGTAAAGAAGAGGATAAATATACCACTATTTTTCTCAGAGCCTTAAAGCTTCTCGTCTATCGAAGTGTTCCTATTGAGTTTTTGAAGATAGGAGTTTATCTGTAATGTCTTAATTGAAATTGGTTAAATATACATACGATTACGTATAGTATGTATATATTGTATGAAAATTAACATCATGATCTTCGCAATGTTTCTATTATTTTATAAATTTTGTGAATAATTGAATACATCATTAGATCATGTACATACTTTCTTAGCTCATTATTGTTTTTTCGCGATAGCCAGTCTAAAGCGCATCCTCTTGCGATCGACAGGAGCTCATATTGAAGAACCAGACAGGTCCGAAACTAGTATCGGCTATCACGAAACTCATATGTGAGTTAAGCTAGTACATAATTTAATCGTATGAGCATCATAAGGTAAGGTTTAAAATTTTTATATCGTCATCATCATCGTCGTCAGCCTATCCATGTCCAGTGCTGGACATACACTGATTTCAATCTTTAACTCAATGCATCCAGCAGCTGCCAGCCACCATATACATACATTTATATCTTGGTTACCTTAATAATTGCACGTACGAGCAGAAGAAGCGTAAAGGGCTATGACTGTGGCTCTGTTACAGCCTATGACTGAAGCGTTACGAGCAGGTTTTCCCTTTACCACTTCTCCTTTCATTGTAGTATGCAGTATTCTGTAATGGCGGTAAAATTGCTGCGTCTAAAAATGAAACATAAAAGGGTAGCAACCCCTTTGGTCCGCGCACTGTTTTTGTGTTCTCAGTCTTCACAGTTATTATGTTAGAACACACTTCTCACATATTACACCAAACACACAGTTTAGTCGTTTTGTTTTCATCGTCTTTGAATGCTTTATAAAGTGGGTTTGCTTATTTAATGCATGTATTTATGCATATCTTTGAGACTTTTTTATTCTAAATTTTAATACGAAATAAATGAAATATTTATTTCGTTGTATTCTTGTGTTTTGTTCATTATTTGTGGTTTCTTAATTTTTCACTAGCCTATTGGTTGAGCAAGTTTAATTATTATGTCTAGCAATGGCTCGCATATTAGATTTGTGCTCGATGTATGTCAACAGGCTCGCCGCCTACTCCATAATGAGGCGTAAACGTAACTGGTGAAACGTGGGAGTGTACTAAACAACTCTGCCCATCATTTTGTTGATTGCAGGCGTGATCTTAAGGTACAAATATTAGTGTATCGCGCACAGATGTTTGCTCTGAGTAAAATTATTTATATACGCATTTACCTAGAAATGTATTTAGTCATGTTTGTCAACTATCTGGTTTAGTTGCCATAGCACAAGCTCGGCCTAGATTGACGTTAGATGGCCGGGCGTTACTTGTTTCAACAATTTATTACGAACTATTTATGTTTGCGATCACGCGTGAAATCGCGGGTCGCCGCGCTCCGCGCCGATCGACGTACATGGGCCGCTAGGCAACTTGCTACTACATCTGAGAACTTATTATAAGTACCCAATGTGTGCTCAAATATACCAGTTTAATATATTCCATAATGAAATAATTTATTAATATTTTCATTTTATATAAATTTTGCATAATACTACATCTTTTTGAATATGGAATATCGACGCCGCTCGTGAAACGGACGCCATCCATTTTCGGTCAACATGTTGACAGTAAAACAATCAATTCAAACGTAGGCCGCCGGATTTAACAGATAACCACTCTTTCTAATTGTTTTGATCATTTCACTCGATTTTATTTTATTCCGGCATCAATTATATATATTCCACCCGTTCATCAATTTAATAGTTCGGTTGTTATTTCTAGATACAGACAACAATCACAGTCGATATTACATTGAGCAGGGCTTACTGTTATGTATTTATGTATACATCTATGTTATGATTACATATACATAGCTATGTGTATTTTATCTACTTCTCTGTGGAGTCTGTGTAGCCCTATTGTAAGATATTTAGTACGTCATGGTTTATGCATTAAATAGAGCCATTTGTAACAATGATATTTGTCCCTTAACTGTAGTATTTATTTCTGTTAGTCAATAAAAATTCAGTAAATAAATCAATATTGATAACAGCCATTTGGAGCCGTAAAGTTGAAGTTACTCGCAGTATGAAAGGGGTTTTCCAATGCGGCTTACTGAGTAGTTTGTGTGTGTTTACCCAGGCCTTACAATTTCAGCACTTCAAGCGTTGTTTGTATGTAGTTTGAAAGTTTTAAAGCAATCTGTGACAAGCGTCAAATGCATTTGCCGCTCGCGAGTACTTCCGTCGCTTTGCCCGTAAGGCGCTTAAGCGCTGCGCATTGTACTTTGTCAATGTTTTTGGAAACGGAACTCCGTAATTTAATAAGTGACCAATTGTTACTTTTGAATCCAACAAATGGTATTGTTCAAAGGGATTACGTAGTAAAGAGTAATGTGGTTTTAGCTTCTTTGTATTGTACTTAATATCAATATTAGGTAACACGTTAATTGAGGTCTTCAACTGCCTATAAAGCGCTTAAGCGCTGCGCATTATACCTACTTTGTCAATGTTTTTGGGAACGGAACTTCGTAACTAAATAACTGACTTTATTTAATTCTATTACGTGGTTGTAATTGTTAAAAGGGATTATTTAAAAGTCCTAATATTATGGTTCTTTTTCTTTTAGTTTTAATGTGAATGTTAACCCATTTATTAGGTTTATAAGAACTAGAGTGAGAGCCCGCGATGCCCAGACCTTCGTTATATTATAAAAGCTGAAAATTCTTCTATATACGATATGTCCCCTATACAGGTATAAGCAAACCCAGCCTATACAACCTGGGTCGCGGTGGCTTTGGCAGGCATTTCACTCGCATCAACGTACATGTATATTCATCGCGCGCACGCCTGGAGTAGACTTCAATGTGTCTGGGAAGATAGGAGAACCATCGAAAGTGATTGGGGATTGTGGAAACATTATTCGTATAGTTTTCTGAATAACATATATAAAAGTCAGATTTTATACTATGACGAAAGTAGATTTATAAATAATTAGACTGTGAGAGTGTCTGGAAAGGGCTTGTTACCGTCCTAAGTGTCCGTCAATAGACGAGGTGGTTTTTAATATGATTGTAAGTTAAAATATATGAAAACTAAGTTTTATACTATCACAAATTTGAAACACAATGTTACTCACCTTTACTACCTGTTACCTGCCAAAGCAACCGCGACCCAGGTTGTATAGGCTGGGTTTGCTTATACCTGTATAGGGGACATATATAGAACAATTTTCAGCTTTCATAATATAACGAAGGTCTGGGCGTCGCGGGCTCTTAGACTAAACGTTTTCTCGATGAATTATATTATTGGAGCGCCGCTATCAATGAAGTTCGAAAACTAAAATTTACATCAAGGAAATACCTGTGACATGATTAAAATTAATTTTTTCGGCAAATCTAAGTTTGAAAAAGTAACATCACGTCCGTAATCCCCGAAGAGGCAGGCATTGGAATGTAGTAAGACTAGTATGTTTCACAATTAAAGATTTTAAAAATTCGATTATCATATAAATTTACATTGGCGTATGTAAATCGTACCTACATATTTTTACGTTACGTCGATGTAAGTGCTAAAAAAATATCAAGATTTAATTCATCGGCCGTAAAGGTTGCGTATTCATGAGCGGGAGCCTTTGAACTGCAAAAATGCCAGTCGACTTATCCAAATTCGCGGAACGAAAATGAAAGGTGAATCGTGTGTCGGACTACGGCCATAGGGATTTCTTTCGGTGTACCAAATGGCGTGAACAAGTATCGAATATACATATACTATCGTCAAAGGTGGAATGGAATATCTTTCTATGGGACTGCTTGCTTTATATTCGGCTTTTAACACCTTCATTTTTGAGTAATACCTATAAGAAAATTTGTTATGTAACTACAACAATATACCTAAACACGTTATGTCTGTTGGTACGTTGATGCTGCGCAAGGTATTTACGCATGTAATCATGTCAAAAAATAACGGTAACATCACGCCTGTAACATCCGAAGACGTGGGCAGAGAGAGAGAGTAGATCACCACGTTCCATCGGTTACCAATACGTCCCACTATAAGATAGGCGATGAGCCTATTGCCATACAACGAACACAAACCTAAAATGCGATAAAAATCTAAGTTAAAATCTAATAGTAGGTACCCTACTTAAGAATTTGCAACTAGACCGTTGGGTTAAGATGATGCAACGAAAGTGATTTAGTTTGACTTTCTTATCCTGAATAATGAAATCTCTATTGCGGAACCTATCAGACTAAAAGTGGAAGAACTAGTTACGTAATCGTTATAAAACACTGAATGGCAAAATGGCTATATTCTGTTTCACTTATACAGTAATCCTTATTTTGTTAGGATAAGAAAAAAGAAGTGCCTGTAAAAAGACCATTTACAAGGCTCCATATGTAAATCCCAACGGTTAGCTTCATATTGGCGCGATGGGGCCATTTTTTATCTTATTGCAAATTGGAGGCTCTGACCCTGACATGATCCGCCAAATTGGATTGTTAGTCGTTCTTTACTATCCTACTAACCAACAGGAGATCCAATCCAATAATGACAATCCATTTAAAAAATAATGCCCATATTTTTGGTTCGAGTTTAAATTTACGATTGTAATTTCATTGTATAGACTGCCTCGTTGGTAGTGTTGGTTGCAAGTGCGACTGCCGAACGGGAGGTCCTGGGTTCGAGTTCCGGGTCAGGCACTACTAAATTTTTTAATTTAGATTTTCTAGTAGTGGCTCGGCGTCTGGATATGTGCCCGGTATATGGCGATAGGCTCACCACCTATTCCATCGTGGGACGTAAAAGTGACTGGTGAAACGTGAGAGTTTTCTACATTCCTTTGCCTACCTCTTCGGGGATTACGGGTGTGATGTTACTTTCATTTCATTGTAATTTTCTGTATGTGACTCAATAGCACACTTCATTAGTCGTAAAACTTCTTTCAAAATAAACGCACAAAACACCGATAACTATAAGAACCAGCGAACGACCTATAAGTACTTTAATGAAAACATTTCTCAACATATCAGATGAACACAATGTTCACAAATCGAATTTTATGACGGCAGAATCATAAGTTCACATTCGAACTTTTACACATCCCTTCGTTCGTAAATCGTAATAATCGAAGTTTTTTTATGATTTCTTTTAAGATCTCTTGAATTCACAGACGCTTTTCATGAAATATATTTCTTTAAATCTACTCTATGTATTTGATGTATACAACTATCGACATGTAAAAGTTTAGAGATTCTATCAAATAGATTTCTCATTTTATGAGCAACTTAACACATAGCTTTAAGTAAACATGAAAGTACCCAGGTCTAACGCGACAGATTTGGTTTTATAAAGGTTATATTAAAGTCAAATGAGGCTTTATTATTAAACGAAATGGTTATCCCTCCCTCGAGGAAGTTGTTAGATAATGTGCCGGTACAGGATATTGTTATATTACGAAGCATTCAAATAAATTTTATTGAATCTGTATTAATAATTCTTAACACTACTTTATATTCTGTGACTCTGCTACTAAAATTACTTTTTGTTTCCGTATAGTGTGTGTAGGTGTAGTGAAATGGGTGAGTGAGAAATGAAAAACCCCTAAAATGAGTTTCTTGAAATTCAAGTATGTCCATATCGGGACGGAGAAAGAATACATCCCCGACCTCATGCTGAGATACTAATATGTCAAGAGGCGACTAAAGCCTGACTAAAGTATGAAGGTTGATCACGGCATAATGCAGCCTACCTAGGCACGGCTTTATATAACCTGGTTATCGACGAGTAGAAGCAGGCAGCGACTGAAGATGACGATGATGATAATGAAATTGAAATAATATTTACCTACTAAAGAGAAACGATTTTTAATTAATGGGCAGATACATTAAAAATCTCCAATTGAAATATTATATGAAACACTTCGATAAAATAAACGTTGTAAAGAAATAATCTTGCAGTTTCTCTTCTTCTTCGTCTAGAGATATGTAAGTAATTAGTCATCACTTGTTAGTTGTTATAATTCTTTGTCTGTTAAATTTTTGGAAAATGAATGAAAATATGTATGTATAGCTATAAAATTGAATATAAAAAAAGACCAAGTGAATAAAGGAATTGTGCTCGTCGCTAAACAGATACAAATCCGAAATTTAAATCTGGTATTTTCACATGAAATACGAAATATCCAATGGGATACGGAATGGAACGCTACAAAAATCTACAGGCTTAAATATGTACGTATTACATATTACTACGGATTAGTTGATTTTGAAATTGACCGGTGTAAGTAAAAACAAAGTTAGGTAACACGATAACGAGTTTCGGAGAACAATTTAATCGATCTTAACCTTTATAAAGACTGCAAATGATCTATACAGGTAATCAGTATTGCATTTAGTTGGGGCTTCAATATAATAGATTTTGGTAAAGTATCAATTTTTTTGAAAATTCACACGAGGGTTCATAGATCACATGATTTAAAACATGTGCTCAAGGTAATTATGATAATAACTGAAGCTCAAGGTCCAGTTAATTTACAATAACGTGGAAACATAATTGATTTCGTGGCCTGCCCTTAAGCTTAAAAATTATATTTGACTTCGAATGAAATTATCTATACTAATATTATAAAGAGGAAAACTTTGTTTGTTTGGTTGTAATGAATAGGCTCAAAAACTACTGGACC
>DWFO01003343.1:0-12430 GCA_018246595.1 Mimoniades nurscia nurscia | reverse complement strand
TATATATATTTCTCTGCTTCTTGTATTTTGCATACTGCTGAACGAAGTTGTGAAAGATGTGTTATGAATATAGTTTCTAATTAGTCTAACTGATTAAAAATCATAATGTAGCATGCTTGGTCACTTCTGGTTCTATCTACGATTGGAAGTAGCGGGCCCAACTAATGTTACATACGGATTTTGTACACATATATATGTGAGACATGTTGCAATAGTTCGGGCCAGGGAGGTTATCAGTGAACCTGCTATCTGAAGTTCTTATAGCGTCCCAAAGGCTTCGGACGGGGTTTAACGACCGGGGAGATAACAACAAAGCCGTAGCTTAGATATATCCGCCGACTCGACGATATACTCATGCAAATTTTCCACTAACAATATGCCGTTTTTTAGTTACCAGTTATTAGAAACAACCTTTACTAGCGCTTCACTTATCTATAAAGATAAATAAAAATGGAGTGTCTGATTGTAATATTAAAATAACCGCTTTTTACTAAATGCATATGTATGTATACAGGGTAGATATACCAAAATAACATTTTTTTACTATTTTTGTCTATCTGTCTGTTTGTTTCGGGTAATCTATGGAACGGCTGGACCGATTTTGACAGGACTTTGACTGGAAGATAGCTGATGTAATAAGAACTAACTTATTATATGTACCCGGTGTATGGCAATAGACTAACTACCTATTCCATTGTGGGATATGAGGGGATATGTAACTGATGAAACATGGGAATGTACTAAGCTCCTCTCCTCTTCGGGGATTATGGGCGTATCGTGACGTTTATTACTTTTTTTCAAGACAGAAGATTTCAACTTAATTATCTTGGGCTTTTATTTTTATAATAGTGTTAAATGGAGGTTATATTTTAAAGCAAAAATATCTTGGCTCTTCGTTTTAAGGTAGCATTTAACATTAATAAATTTTACACAATTATAAATAATAAAATTGTCTTTGTAAATATATATTATAAAAGCTAAGCAATTCGTTATTTTCGTTAGACCTTGACCTTAAGAAAATTGGTTCTCGTAATTTTAACGAACAAACTAAAAATATTCACGGCGTTGTTTCTACCTTGTTAAGTTGGTTTTTATTTATGTTGACATGGTCACGTGGGAATAAATTATAAAGGGAAATTTATTATTCACAACTACAAATTCCACCTACACACAATAATAAGTTAAAGAGAACACTAGAGGAGTGGGTCCTGATTTCTGTAAAAAAAAAAAAAAAAACAATTGGCCTTCGATATGAGGATGATGATGGTGATGGTGATATTTATTCAGAATCCACGCATTTCGTCAAGTACACTTTGATAGTCGATCACTTTCCAATAGTCATTCAACTTGTTTGATTTTACTGTTGGCCATAGGCGTCCCCTGACGGGTTTTTGCCCGTAATCCTCGCGCCGGGACATAAGAGCTAGCGTCGCAGAGCACCGCTTCTCGTATCGCCTACACTGCTTCCCGTCAGCGGCCATAGCATATATATCCGTGCGAAAGTAGCGCGCGATAAGCCAGCCCCGAATTTAATCGCGTCTTACGACACCCTTAAATCCCGGAATGGGGTCAGGAGTCAGGATTCTTCCTCTGTCCTGACACGGGTACAATGAACTTGCCCTGGACTGACTGGCCCATTAATGCGTAGTTACGTTTACATCTCAATATGAATTGCATGGTGAACCTACTGCCGTAAGCTAGGCGCAAAAAAAATCATTCTGCATTTTATTGTTATTTGGAATATGTAATAAATTTCAAAGGCATTTCATCCTTTAATTCGCTTCACAATCACAGTATCACTTTTACATTAATTATCAAGCCTCAAACACCGCGAATACGATTAAAATATAAATCATTCCGTGCAATATTTATAAAATAATGAGAATTTAATGTGAATAACGAAGCCTTCGCACGTAGCGGTGAAATATTTATCGGCAATCGTGATCATTGTGCAGGTATATGATATTTTAAATACCTTATTAGACCTAAGTTAGTTTTCGTGTGAACCAATCAGATGATTTTGACAGTACTTAAGCAAGTGTTGAAAAAAATAAATGAACAAGTAATACATGATGAAGAATCGCGGCAGGTTTGTAAGGATAGAGTTGCCTATTTGACACTCAGTCTTCTCTTCCTGACCCCTAAGAGATCCGGCGTGAATATCTATGTAATATGTATATAATATTCGATGTAAAATAACTCGCATTCCCATAATGGGGTTTATTGGAAAAAGCTGCGATCTAAGGTAGGCTTATGATGATGATGGCGAATTATATATTGGGGATGCATGGGTGAATGTTTCATGTTAGCTTTGCATTAAGAAGTTTGTGTTTGCCCCTCAAATGTGCATTGTCTATGTGGTGTGGAAGATATTCTCCGTTACACACCATAGACAATACTCATTTATACCTACATACTATTTATGTATGGGGTACGAGCAGGAACTGAGGGGAGGACTGTGATGACGTGAATGAGTAAAGACGTTGTGAAGCGGATACGTACGATTATACTGAATACGAAATAAACCGAAGATTCAAAAAACGAATAAAAAGCTGTTTTATTGCTTGCTAGTCCTACATATATATGTATTTATGACGTAATCTAGAACGAGGTGTTCCAGCCCTTAAGAGTTAAGGTTTCTCCCTGAACACGTTTTTTGATCTGCAAGTTTTGCTCGCAACACGTGTTTCATAATGAGTTTCGTTTCGTTTGTAACGTTCGATCCAGTATGTCAAATGTGGATGGAAATTTGCATTACTTACTATTACAAATAGCGGAACATTAATCAAGGATTTCGTAATAGTGCGATTCGAATCGCGTGCAAATTCCCTCATCAAGCGAGGCTCTTAAGTTCGATCGTTCAATTAACAGCGCTTTGTTCGAATTCACCTCATATCGTCACGGTAATTGAGTTTTGCGGAACCGGAATCGAACGTCAGTGAATTACACGTAATTCTATTAGTGGTAAATTTTAATGCGACATTATTACAATTTCAGCAATGTTATCATAGTGGTCCGAAGTTCATCCTCTCACTCAAAACGCCCGGGTTCAAATCTTGGCACGCATATCTTAACAAAATGTGCATTTTAAGATTAAATGGCACTTGCTACAACGGTGAAGGAAAACGTCGTGAGGAAACCTGCGCAACTTGGAGTTAGTAAAAGTTGTCTGAAGCGTGAGAAGTTTGCCTACCTGCACTTGGTCAGCGTTTAACCCTGTCAATCTGAGAGAATACTGGTGTCCAGCAATAGAACGATAACATTGGCCGTGAGAAAAAAAATACAATTAACGGTACAAACATTATTATCATTACGAGTACGAATAAGTATGTATTCGGGCGTACCACACATGGTCACATAGACGTAAAACGTATCTTTAAATACGTAAGCATTAATTTATTTCAAAAACGAAAATTAGGGACACGCATTAAGAATATTAATTTAATAACAACGAATATAATAGTTGACTCTGGTCATAAATATACAAATTGAGCAATTTAATTAAGGGATTCGGGTAACATATTGCACGGCGGACTAAATAAGGGATCTCCTTTATCCGCTATCGAAAGTGAAGTGTTAAACCTCAACGGATAATCAAGGGTTCGAAGGCTGGCTTTGGGAGCAATTAATTTTAATCTATCTTCACCTAATCTTCAAACTTAGGCTATTAACAGTCTATTTCAGGCTGTGATATTGGAACGAGAACTGTTTTAATTATTTTAATTCTCATGTGTGCCTTATCAGTCCCTCCACGGTTTAAGGCCTGTGCTTATAATTCGTTCCTTTTAGCTCGTTAAATGACCGCATAATGGGCAATATGTTTAAGGGTTGTAAATAAATTATCATATTGTATTGTGTCCTGTATAAGGAAAGTACCAATATAAGGAAGCCGATATGTACATGTTGACAATGCGGGCTCATGATACCATTTTGATTGTCCTTGGAAATTTGTGTATCTATTACAGTCTGAGCAACACTCAAATAGATATAATACAATTATCATTCGCAGCCTATCTATGCCCCGGAATAGTCTGCCCCGGAATGAGAATCCTAAATGTTTTAAGAATAATAAATTACCAGGTTATTTTCAAACATCAACAACAATTTATCCTGGTTAGGCAAATAGTTTTTCAAATTTTGAATGTAGTTGTTTGTAACGACAAATATTCTGAATACAGCACGCCAAATATAGGAGAATAAATTACCAGGTTACTTTCGAACATCAACACCAATTTATGCTGGTTAGGCAAATAGTTTTTCAAATTTTAAATGTAGTTGTTTGTAACGACAAATATTCTGAATACAACACGCCAAATATAAAACCTTTTGGTAAATGAAAGGTAACAGGCATCCGAAGTGATAATTTACTCTCTCGAGTACGGAACGTGACATTGAAGCATTTCGCGGGAGGATGTAAGCGAAACGTGCAATTTGAGGAAACGCCAATACGTTACAAAAAATACTTGTACATATTTTGGGATTCTTCATATTGGGTATTATTATTATAGCGATATGTCAGGTCCCTTACAGTGAAGGTCTCTTACAGAGAAGGCAGGGCACCGAGTACCTACTAAATATTTCCATCCTTATAGACTTGGCGTTTTCGGAACCTTCTGACGACTCTGTTTATAAACTAACTTACTCATTATTGATCGCATTATAGCGCGATCTACCTGGAAAGAAATGTTTGCAAATATGTGTTGATATCATTTTAGTATCGAACCGAATAAAAATTTTATCTTCCCTTCGAACTGAATTAATGCGGTTCAATGTATAAAATGGTAGAAAAATAAATGTTAGGGCCACACTACCTGCCTCCAAACGCTCTGGTACATATTATGGTAAAACCTTTCTTATAACATGTGGACCGACTGAAATATTTCTTCAACGACAACAAAAATAACCTACACGGTTCGCTATATACGTTGGAGGATTTAAATTAACCAATTACAAAAGTTGCGTGGTAATGCGCGCCAGGCGATATTGAGGAAGGATAGGTTTTTTCGTAAATAATATCGTACAGGTAACAAGATTCATTATTCCATATTAATTTTACATAATTACGGCCCTGATAATTGACATATTATCAATATTATGTTGTTTTGATGAGTAAATTAAGGGCCCGTAATGTTTCATAAGATAATACACGTACTGATAAAATTATACCATTTTCTAATAAATCTATTGTATTAGCTACTAAATATAATGCAAATTCGTATACATACAGAGAAAAAAAAAGTAACTTCACGCCTGTAATCCTTGAAGAGGTAGGCAGAGGAATGTAGAACATTACCACGTTTCACCAGTGACTTTTAAGTCCCACGATGGAATAGGTGGTGAGCCTATTTCCATATACGGAGCACTTATCCAGACTCCGAGCCACTACAATAAAATCTAAATTAGAAAATTTAGTAGTGCCCGACCCGGGAATTGAACCCAGGACCTCCCGTTCGGCAGTCGCACTCGCAACCAACACGACCAACGAGGCAGTCATTTATATATACATACATATGTATACATATATATTATAACCTATATCATGTCTTGTGAAATAGATTTATAATTTATTATTAATTAGCAAGAATTTATAATTATCTACCTTATCTACCTTAAAGAGTATCTGATTTGACATACATATGCCTCCAAGACTGTATCTCACCCGAACAAAAACCCGCGAAACGACTAGCGCCTTCTACTATTACAATTTTTATTTATCCGACAGCTAACAAAAACCTCATTGTCTCTAGACTTTAACTTTGTTTATGATCGTTCTCATGACGTATGTCTCTTAGGACTTTTACGAACTCTGCGTTCCCCAATCCGCATGTATAGCGTGGGGTTTATGGGTACAATCCCTCAGGGTAGTTCTATGTCCAACAGTGAACTGCAATACGTTCATGATGATGATGACGATCACATTGTTGTTTTCCTATAAATTGGGGCCTAAGTTCTACCTTGGGGCATGCCAATGCTGCTGAATGGCTAGTATGATGATAGGTGATCCTGAACGATTTGCTTACAAGTGTTCACACTAACGTAAAGTAATACAATTTTTATTTCACACTTTCACACACATATTTATAACCAAGTGTAGTACGTAATCATATTTACTTTAGTACATTTCGAATAGCCTCGTTAACGGAATTCGGTTGAATAAATTTTCAGACCTCATTAATCCGCTTCCAAATGCCCGATGCTCAAAATAATGTTATTTAGTTGTCTAATTAACTGGTTTGTAAAATTAATGGATAATTCGAAGCAATCTAAACTAACCGATATGGCATACCAGTTAGTATTTAACCACAAAAGCATATTGAATTAGGCGAGATTCACATGGCGTTTCATGAAAAAACAGTTAATTGTAGAAGAAGCGTGGATTCAAATAAGATTTTATTTTGTTTTTTTGTTTCATTACAAAAACTATTTTATAATACTCGTATTTTACACATTTTCATTGTCTGAAATCTTTGTATGTTCCACTGATGGGCAAGATAGTCTATCGGGGTACGGGTACTATAACATGGAGGAAATTGAAACATGCTCTGATTTAATGTGGCAGAGTTACACTTAAGTCTCTACTTGGTACTTTTTACACAACGTTGAAGGCGTCCGACAAGGTTTATCGATTGTTATGTACTACAGACTAAACTCTAAATGCCCTTATAATCATGACAAATCTAGTAAGATTTTGCCACTATTGATGATCCTCCAAAGTATTCATCACGGAAAGCTTTGTAATTTTACCATTGATTTGGGGTGTATAAACAAGCCGGATTAAAAAAAAATACTAATACAGAGTAATTTTGTTTAGTCTCAAAATCACGATTTTAAAATTAAATAAGACTTTGTCGGGGTGGTGTAAGAATGTATTCCCTGACCCCTTGGCGGGATACCGGGTGTCATAAGTGGCGTCTAAGCCCGATGCTGGCAGTCTGCTTAGACACAGCAAAATTCGTTGGTCACCTACGGGCAGTAGCGTAGGTGATGCGAGAAGATTTAATTAAGATAGTGAGACTTCTCAGAGGAGGCTATATCCGTGAACTGCAACATTCTGATAATGATGATGAAAAATAAACCTGTAAATGTGATCTTTATTCAACACAATACGCTAAGTTAACGTTCCTCTACATTTCGTTTTTTTTTTTCATTGTGCAGGTCCAAATAGTTGTAAAAGAAGAGAGTCAAAACGCAAGCTAAGCTTTAGAGAAATCCCAGATAATAAGAACAGGGAATTTAAATCGCGAGATAAAAATAAGTTTTCACATTCAGTTTATATCCCTTAACTCTCGACCCGAGAGAATATTGCCAGGTTGTAAACCACAACATTTACTATTTACTTGTGAAATCGTATCAAGTTTTTATTTCACCGCGAAGTTTTTGAATGGACCGATCGTATTTCATTGATCGTTAAACTCAAAATTCACTGTCGTTGGATAACGAAACCATCTTCACGGGAATGCATTTGGAAGATAACGTTTCGAAATAATGTTATTAGCACTGCTTCAAAATTTATAGTATTTTGAAATTTAATTTTAAGGAAATATTGTTACATTTGGTTATTATTATCGGTTTTGAAGTTACACAGCAGACATTTGATTTAGACTTTACAAAAACAAATAAAAATTTTGTTAAAAATGTCACCCCTAAGTTATATAAGTCACATAAGTACTCACACAACTTAGTACCACTTATGGACAAAAAAACATTGTTTTTTCTAATTTCATTTCATTTATTTATTTCATTAATTATATTCAATATGTTTTATTTATTTTTTATTGTGAAGATAAAGAAAAAAATACAGATGTGAGTACTTGAAACCTAGTACAGGTTTGAGTATCAAAAGGAACAGATTCGAATACCTGAAACATTATAAAAATGTAACATCACGTAATGCAATCGCGGAAGAGGTAGGCATAAAAGTGTAGCTTATTCCCACGTGTCACCAGTTACATTTATGTGACAGTTGGTGGTGAGCCAACTAGCATACCTTATGAAATAGGTGGTGATCCTTTTGTATGGCAATACCGGGCAATCAAATAACGCTTAATATAATTTCAGTAACACCCGAAAATATTAATAATTTGAATTTGTTTTATATTCATTCTTCCAAAGTTAAGCTTGACTTACACTTTTTAAACTTAATAAGACAAAGGAATAGCAATTGATTTTTTATTGGTCTACTGTAAACATTTATTGGAAATGTTGAGTTCGTCAACCACTGTATACATATAATACTATTCTATGCTAACAATAGTCAACGCAATACTTACATGGAGCTGAATCCGGGCGACAAAACTTTTCGACCAAATCAACTTAAGTGGATTTTGGTCGGCAACTTTTATTGTATTGTTCAGAAACACACCAATTGTGGCCGGTTAGGGTTGGAATAACTAAATGACATAATTCAATTTGAGCCTGTAACAACATGTTTTAAACTTTGAAATTTCTCTTAATGGACCTTCGTTAGGTGAATTGTTTTAAACAGCTAATTCAAGTTGCCTAATTTATTAAAACCTCTGATTATATAAATTCAGTACTGCCAAGACGTTAAAGTGCTTATGTTCAACGCTTTATCTTAATCCATTACACGCTCTAAGTAAGAATTTATTGTTTAGCACGTTTTATAATTATCTCTAGTTTATCATTCTCACTAGACATGTCCCCACTAGACATAATGTTTTCATTACACACTCTTACTATCTTGTAAACCCATAATAGGTGTATCGATATTACAATCATGCAAATGCGGTAATAACTTGGATTGTCCAACAGATATGCCAGTTACTAACGTTTACGAAATTAGTTTTTTAATGAGTAATGTAGCATCTCACTAATCAAATATTACTTACCCGAACCTACCACCCACAGAGTAAGTAATAAGTCAGAATGTTAATACTAATCAGTTCAACAATCAAAGGAAGGGAAAACCTAATATCAATTTTATCGGAAACCCACCAAATAGCAGTACGTTATTAATACCGTTCATCCCTAAACAAATGAAAATAACAAAAATTCCTTTAACGTCCCCATTCAGTCGGATTCTTCGCAAATTTATTTCATTATTGTACGTTTTCCACATTTTTTGTACAACCCGACCCCTGCATCGCCATTTTAACTTTCGGGAAATAATTCCGCGTACGCTTAACTCCCATGTAACTTTACATTGATGAAGGTTTGATAACTGTCAATAATTTTGCGCTTCGAATAATGTAAAACGTATTTTTGATTTTTCTGATTTATTGAACGTTACAATGTAGGCAACCAATAAAATCCTTGCCTCCGAATGATATAGTATTATACCATTATGACAGATACATAATAAAATGATTAAAAACAAATGAAACAATAAACATCGCGACTATAAGCCCCGAAGAGGCAGGCAGAGGACTGTGAGACGTTTCACCAATTGCGCTTATGTCCTTTCTTGGAATAAGTTTATTATTCTAGATTTCGATTTATTATTTTCAGTGTTTCAACTGTCTTTCATTCCCTTGTTAAAATCGGGAAACATTTTTGAAAACCATTCAAAAGTTACAACACCACCATAGGTGTTACTTTGCTTTCAATTGAACTGAACATGAATGAGAATCTGAAAACCTTTATTCGATACATGTGCATGGAAATTTCTCAAAGTATATCTTTTTTCTGCCTCGTTTTGGAGAAGTTCTGGGTTCTACTCCTGAGCCGGCTACTATTGCATTTTTCTAATATGATATTCTTAGTAATTATAGTAAGTAATTATAGTAAGTATTAGCTTGGGATTTGGATTTGTGCCTGATATAATTATGGCAATAGGCTCACTCCCATATAACATAGTGGTATGAAAACGAATTACATATTACCAATTGGTTAAACATAGGAATATACTTTTATTTGCTTTTCTCTCCTTTACATTTACTTCTTCGGGAGAATACAAGCGTGATTTTACGTTTAGGGTCTTTTAAACTCAATTCACACCTACCGTTATTGACCTGACAATCTACACAACACCTACATTCGTTTAATTTGTACACCTCGATGAGTTGAGGAACCAGTTTCTCTTTATATCAAAGTTTTATAAATATCACTCATGAATTTCCTGGAACGAGAGTGTCGACTTGAAGAAACGCAAAGAGAATTCTAGGGTGTACGAGTACCTATGTAATTTTTAAGGCTTCCCATATGTATCGATATAAAAGGAGCAATTTACATAAAACCTGCATCAATTCAATCTTTTTCTTGATTTCTGAGATATCGCAGCATACAACACGCTATTGAAGTAAACTGTTCTATCCTATAGTGTAGAGAACAAGTTCTGCTGGAAAGTATATTAGTATTTAATATATTGTCGTAACTTGTGAGGAATACAAGCTCCCAAGCTACAAAATATTCCTTTGTGCCATAAATGATTCTGATACTATGTGGACTATTTTGTGATACCTACTTAGCGTTACCTTACAAAAGCGTTAATAACGAAAATATTATTTTTTTACCATAAGTACATTCCGCATCTCATTTTACTAAGAGGTTTTTCGACGTTTATTTGTGTGATTCTTGAATATGTTGCATTAGAAATGTATGCATAGTTTCCATAATACACAGTTTTCATTATGCCAGCACAAATTATAATAACATAATTTTGGTAAAGTTCACAGTGCCACCAAAACACACGTTCAATGAATGAATTGATGTGATCCGCACAAAATCGCATCCAACCACAAAATGATTTGTAATATCCGTTAGAATCTATTTTTAAATGTTCATATTATGTGTTTACTGAATTGTGAATGATAAACGAATCTGATTAAATTTTGTGGTATTGTACATTTTGTGTGAAAATTTTCCTGTTTCAACTAATATGTATATTGTTATATTTTAATATGCCGCTTAAAGTATTACCACACCTTCTGATTTTAATTAATAATAATTTTCGTACAATTATTGCTTCTTATGTGTATGAAATTCAGTTGATGTTTTACTAGTCTAAGACGTATTTTAATAAAATCTTTTACAATATCAAGTGAATCTAACGTACTGTCACGGGTAATGAAATAAATATGTACATTTAATCTATACTATACTTTGCAAAAGGAATTACACACGCTTTGCTTTAAAATTATGTAGCGGTATTGCAGAACACAACGCAACGCAATGCAACGCAATGCAATGAACCGCAACGCAACGCAACACAACGTAACGCTACGTAACGTAACGCAACACAACGCGGCACAACACAACAACACAACCTTCTGTAACGTACCTTTGAGTTTGTGCAAATGTCCACCAAACACCAGCTCCATCGTGATTTTAAAATGTAGATTTACTGAACATACTATTAGTATATACATGTATGTATGCATTTCCCCATTTAGTCGCTTCTGTAAGTAAAACTTTACGCAATAAAGCTGGCCAGTTCATATAAAGAGTTTCCTTTGACCAAAGTTTCGCAGAACACAACATAGCAACATGTAACATTCTGTCTATATACATTACGTAAACTACATAAACCGTTTCATTCCTTTTTCAGGTCTTTCCCTTCCTTTTAATTTATTTCTACGAATATAGTCGCCATGTGAAGCGGATTGCTGCTGTAAGGTTTTTACCTAAGTTAACCTTGATCTTGAAACAATTTATTATTGCAAAATTGTTATTTACATCGTTAAAAAATTATAAGTTATTTCTATTAACGTATTTTAGCCTTATCTATTAGCATCACAAAGAAACTAGCACTCGACCAACGAGATTGTAAAAGTACAATAGGGTTACCACCTTGGTGGTGGAGTGGTTGCAAGGGCGACTGCCGACCGTCAGTTTCCGGGTTCGAATTCCGTATCGATTACAACTCGAGGTTCTAGTATTATAATTTCTAGTAGTGACTCGGAGACTGGATTTCTGCCCGGTGGATGGCAATACTCTCGCCGCCTATTCCATGCTCGAACGTAGTTGTAACTGTTTAACGTAGTAGCCTACTACACACCTCTGCCTACCTCTTCGCGGATTACATGCGTGATGTTAGGTAATTCAATTATTCAAATTTAGAAGTTTATGTCTTTTCTTTCCTTATTTTCACGTTTTCTCTTCTATTGTAATGCGAGTAATAAAAGTAACACTTCTATTCATGCAGGTTTTGCTTTTTAATATTTACACTCCGAGTATAGTATGAAACATGAGTAGAAGGATTTTAAATGATATTAAATTTCCGTTCCTTAATTCTACTTCCGTTTCTTAATAAAAAGGAAATTGAGTATTTTGGAAGTTATAAACACAATTTCATTGTCGTAAATAAAGCTTAGTATTGAATTATATGTTGTATCATCATCAGCTTATTGCATACCACTGCCGTACATAGGCCTCCCCTGTGGGGTTATGCCCATAATCCCCACGCTGGGCATGCGGGTAGGGGATCACGGAGTACAGCTTCTAGCGTCACCTACGCTGCTACCGATAGGCG
>DWFO01003342.1:0-12430 GCA_018246595.1 Mimoniades nurscia nurscia | reverse complement strand
TATAAACGGCATTCGCCGATAAGAAGGTACGTGTGCATTCAACATTATATAATGTAGTAGCATAATTACATCAGTAGTGTATTAGAGTGGTTTGTTCGAAATATTTTCAATTTAACGGCCTGTGTTATAAACATGGAAATGTGTATAAATTTTTCATATACTTTTCATATATGTACATACAGATTATGTATAAAGTTATGCCTGTATTCGATAGGAGTAGGCTCAAAGTAAAGATTTCTAATTGCTACGGATATGTTTATTAAAGTAACTTTCGAAATACTCGTTAAAGACAAAACATACAACATAAAAAATAATGCTAACGATCGACTATCCGCACACAATCGGCAGAATCAGGTTTAAATTTCATTCGAATACAGCACTTAGAGCACAAAAAAAATATTAAACTAAGTACTTTACGTCAATAAAAACCACATTCTTTCATCATTTCTTTGGCGCGCAGATATTTCGTGTACAGATAGGCTATGTGTTAATAAAACATTGTGCTAGAGTAAATAAGTCGAGGTGAGATAACGGTTACAATTGAGTTACCGTCTACATACATGCTACGCATATTTTTCACGATTCGTAACAATGTATTTTCTGAATTGAATCTGTTTTAAACTTGCTACGCATGCCCGCGAATGCTGGCCGCCATTCATGTTTCGCTCGTCAATCATAAAGAAATATTTTATAGTTCGAAAATCGAATGTATTTTTGAACGGTTATATTTAAACTCGTAAATAAATTTACAGCACTGAACGTCTTCGTGTCAGTGTGCAAGCCTTTCAAGGGCGAATTATGGTTTAAGCAAACAGTTTTTATAACATTTATAAATAACTTTTATAGTGTCTGCAAATAGATAGACATATATTGATATAATTTGTATTAGAGAATACCGTTGTATTTCGCGTCATATTGTAATTTTAGTTTCAAACATCTTCCGTTACGGCCATTTGAAAATCACGAAGTATATAATTGTAATAAAAGATTAAATCAGTATAATTAGTTTTATTACTAATTAAGTTCAGTCGCTAATTAATTTTCTTAGGTGAGTTTTATTATAAGTGTATTGAAGATACCACTTAATATCAATTTAATGAACGATATACTTACCTAAGATAAGATGGCATTATGCATAAGCTTGATAGCTTATTTAACGTTTGTTCAATTTAATTAGTACGATATATTGATTACATCTTAAGTCTGTACAAAAAATGCGGAACTACATGTACCTATAGTCAATTTCAATTCGCAAATGCTATGTTTCAAGCCTGACCTGGCGTAACCATTACATTTATTCCGGAAGCTTAATACATTTTATATCTATTTGTCAACAATTTTGTACTATAAAGTGCATGATTAATGAAATTCATAAATCAGATGCTCGTTGGCAAATAAAAGCATTTGTAAGTCAACGTTTTGATGCGGCCGTTAAGCGGTTCCGATTCTTTCTTGAGCTCGTAAAATTATTACGAAATAATATTTGTGGTTTCTTTTACGGCATATTTGAGTAGAAATTTATGCCTCATTCTCTATGATCGTTTAGCACTCAATTTCGAAGGGAAATCTCGTGATGGTGTAATAATAATAACCTATTATAAGACTTGTTTAAAAAATTAAACTTGATCTTTAAAATTGAACCTTATTTTTTTATTTAAATTGTTATCTAATAATTAAATTTGATATTTAAAATTACACTATACCTACTGTATTTTTACTTCTAACAAATTTTAACTACTGATATTAGTGTATCAAATTGCCAACAAAGTGTTTTAAAAGCTCGCATTTTTTTCACATCGCGTACAAATGAATCAAGAATTTTAATTACCGTGTAGATGGCGAGATAGCAAGCAGTACACCGCTCAATCTCGATAGGTGTGGTTCGTGACCAATTACATTTAGATTTATATGAAAATTAAAATTTATAGACGCGCTTCCTAAACCACCTAAGGCCAATATATAATTTGGCAAGAGATTTATCACTAGCTGGTGTTGAAATGACAACGTGTAATGGTGTTTTTAATTACGATAATGGCTTAATTTCCAAAAGAGAACGACCAGGCTATTATGGACCACATCGCAATGTGTTTATCGACAATGAAATTTTATATCCATCAATGCTGTCTATTATAACGTATACATACATCATTAAGACATATTCAAATAATATCAGCTTTTATAAATTAACATTTAAAATTAAATTTAGAATTCCTATTGAAATATTGTTTCGCGAAAAGAATGTTACAATTTAGTTAAGACTACGTTCAATGTCACACGTCATAGTAGTCTTAAAGATGGCCGCCATTTTCAAATAAAGATAAGGAAAGAATTTAAATTATTCGGATTCTTTAATAATGACTTAACGCCGTGAACACGACTCGTTTTACAGTTATTAAAACAAATTATTTTCGTAAAACATTACTCACTGAAGCCAAGAATCATAATGTAAATCAGTGCGGAGTTCTTGAATCAATATTAGCTAAAAAATCATTTATTATGTATATTATGGTAATTTATCCGTAAGTGAAACCTAGCAAGCCAACAGCCCCTCGTATGGAAAGGATCAGCCGTGAGATGGAACTAGACATATCAGATTTCTTATCTCGTGAAAATTATAACCAAAAAAAGTAGATACATTTAAATATTGTAAAAAAAAGCTACACTTACAACTTATAATACGTGTAAATTAATGAGAAGAAAAATGATTGCAGTCACCACATATTCCACATTTTAATTCGATTCTTTAGATCAACTAATGCATTATACTAGTATTATTATTAATTTCCATTTATTCTGTATCAATTATTATCATTGTTAGTAAGTAACGAAGTGATTGTTACTTGAACGATTACTCTGCATGTTACAGATGTTTTGTGTATTTGTGTAAGGCGTTAATAGCATAACACATTACAAAACAGAGCAGTTTTTTGTTTACGCAAATGATAATGACAGAGTGACCTATTTCAATATATTATTTATTGCGATGCTATATAGAAACTTAACGTAAAAATTCGTTCACCAGCACTTTGTTTCACGGTAAATTATGCAGTAATTTCTTAAATGTGTTTATTTATTATATTATATAAACGATTGTAAAGTAATAATAAGAAAATAAATAAACAATCACTAAAACGAATCTGCTTATTTTAGTAAGAGTTTGGATAATTTTTAAACGATTAAAAACATATAAGTTTACACATAATACTATATTCCTATTTATGTTTTAGAGTTTTCTTAAATCAAGTTAAAGTATTTTATTGTATCTACTTTAAGTGTTGTACTTTGAATTTTTTATCCAGAAACTATTTCAAATATTCTAGTAAAATATATGAAATTAGAGAAATGCAATTCATTTCTTTACTTAATCTCCGGCCTTTGTCTGATATTAAGCTTGGTCACTGCGTGCTTGAGATAGATTTGCCGAAAAGTAACCCCTTGCTAGTTACGTACATCTTTGAGAGTTTAAACAAATTTTAGGGGTAAGAAGGAATATAAAAATATCGAGACTTAATTACAAAAATTCGATCTATTACATTTGAGAGTAGTGTATTCACTCATGTAACAGGCTTGTGAAAAATATAAATTGTCTTGTTTATGTTTCATATTTGAATAAAAAAATTCTGGGTGGCGATACAAGAATAGTTTCTTTATTCGTTTACAAAAGGATTCAGTGTACTATAAAAGATCCTTACCCTTTTTATTATGCTATTGTCGATGTAGGCAAAATTATCATTCTGATATCAACGGTCCCTTTTCACAAATTCAGGGCGTGTAAACTGTTATGTTTGAGCCGAGGCTACGCACACGGCGATTCTTTCATTTTATTATATTTTGTAATTGGCCCATTTTTCATGGTACCGTATCTCTTGGAGATGTGGCAATTTTGATCTAGAGATACCGCTAGGTGCGCAGTCGTTTTGAAAATAGCGAACTGTCGCTATGAACTTTTTGATTAGCATAGCATTTATATAACTAGTTAATGTATTAAAAGTAGCAATACAGATAAAACACATCAATCTTATATGTTTAATTTTTATTTATTTGTTTTGTTATCTTTTCAACGGTTTCGTTGTTTATTTATTCGTGTCTACAAAAAATTTATTTCTTGCATACTTATTTATGAAATTAGTTAATTGGTCTTTTTTGTCTATGATAAAACTGTTGATAAATAACACTTTGTCACGTGTATTCTATTATTATACCTATTTTATAATTTTCTCGCTTGAATCGACAAATAATAATACCTTGGTAACAGATTGATTGCAAAGACGCAAGAACAGCGCAGACCCTTTCATAGAAAACCGCGGCCGACTCGTGTAACCTAAATATTGGTGGGCTGATAAGGGATATTAAGTAGATAAATTGATAACAAGCTTAACTGCGATGACATTGGGCCTCTCTCTCCAAGGCCGTATTGTACTGTGATTTTAACAAAGTACTCGAATATAATCTACTTTCACGATGGGGGAATCAAAAATATTTGAAACCAAGACGTATGCAGAGTACCTACTGAATTTATTGAAATGTACGAAATTTGCACATGAAAGAACGTTATCCAGTTAAAACCGCCCATCTCCCAAACACAATGCTAAGTTTCCTAACCACTAGACCACCGGCCCAGTAATGTATAAAAATCTCAGCATCCTTCAAGCATGAATAGAGAACATAGTTTCAATATACGTTGCTAGCGTCTTTTATGATGTTTATTTTTATTGTTAAGCCGTCCCCTTCGTGTGCTCTCAATACCTAATTGAAAGCCTTTGTGATAATAAACTTATGTACATACCAAATCCGCCCTTGGATGTTCACACGCGGGACTTTTGTTTGATGTTCTAATAGCCGCACGTATTGTATACTTAATAAATTGATATACCTTTAAATATTGTATGCAAACGTATTTGGTTTATATGTATATTTAAAGATATAAGTAGATTGAATAATTTCATTCAATTCATGAATTGTATTACGCAGCAAAATTTATATGGTCTTTAAATATCGAACACTCAAAATATCAAACGATCCGCTCAAAGCGACTAGACCCGTATCGTACAAACTACATTTTCACTCCATTATAGTTTTTATTTTCTGTTACACTACACACATTTGGTAACACTGTGTACGTTTAAAATAAATTATAATCATCAGAATGAACATAAATTTTGTCGCCTGAAAAGTTTTTATAACGCGGCAACCATTATTCAAAAACGTTCTACGGCCGTATATATCACAACACGGTGACAGACAGGAATAATAATATAAAATTATGACTTTACTCGTTTGGTTAGTCAAAATATTATTATATTAGTTAACACATGCTATTTTTTATGATACTTCTATCCTCAGTTCTCGTATTTTGACACGCCGCTAATTGGACAGCTTTATTCACCTTAATTTTTATGGTTCTTGTGTAGGTAATATTTACGAGTGTAACTGCCAATTTACTAGCAATTCAATGCTCAGTATATTCCCTTGTGAGTAATTTGTGAGTTTCCGAAATCCAAAATCGTGAAAGTATCTACATTTATTTTTATACAAAGTTCGTTTTTATCAAATTTATATTGTATTTAGATGATTTACCTAACTGTTATATACAACCAGACCGTTTTAATACAAAATCATTCAGAAAATTCTGTAAGTAGGTACGATATATTGGTGTAAATTTTTCGAAATTATATAAAAACGATACGTTTTCACAAATTTTACAGTCCACGACAGTTGTAGAACACTTCACATTTGTCGAAAACGATATTAAAACTGTATGCGTGCGCTTTGACAGTTCCGCATTTTCGCGCCAATTTTCCGGTACGCGGCAAGCGGCCGGTCGTAGGTTAGGCGGTGGCGCGCTCGCGCTCTCAGTCGTGACTGTGCCGCGGCACGCTTCGCCCCATCCACTACCTTACGATTTACGAGCGTGACGCAGAAATGAACAACATATTACAACGATGCTGCGTAGCTCTCGCCGGGACCAACCATGTGCTCCGTATATGAAACGCCACGTTTGACATAATATATGATTATGATTTAACTATACATAATGTACCTCTGTAATGCATGTGAGGAAAACGTCATGAGTATTTGTCTTACCAAGTAATGATAACTCTTCAACTTTTTTATCTAAGCATAAGCTGTAATTATTGTTATTTCATATAATTATTCATAGAAATTTAGAACACGAAACGTATGAAAAGAAAACTTAGATTTCCTTTGGCTACATCTTTTAGTGTGCAATTCTCAATCAGCACACATTTTTCGTAATTAACATACTTCACTTGTTACGTAAAAATATAAGCCTATGCTCTCTTCCATTAAAATTTCTGTGGTTTTATAATCGTTTATTATTAAAGTCAAAGCTGCAATATATTTAATAGATAACCGAGGTACAAACAAGAACAAAAAATGTTTAATAACATAGAATTCAGCCTTCAATTAAAAAAAACAAATAAAAAATAAATCTGCATATTTTGTTAATCATTTCTTTATCTTTCCCATTTCGCATACCGCTAATCCAATTAAGTTGGTTTACCCTAGTTATGCGAAATTGATCCAATTTACTATTGCAGTAGCCAGGTTCGATTACCGTAGCTCGAATGGGCGTACCGACCTGTTGGCGCGGCGTTATATCGCGCCACGATTTACTGCCTACTGCGCTATTATTACGCACGGCCGTCGGCGTCGTCGGCATTGTTAATAAAGACAGAACCATTTACTTATTAAGTATTTATCAAATAAAATATTATGCGTGGTACTTATCCTCGTAAGATGCTCTCTCATTTTTAATATACGTAAATGTAAACAGCGGATACTGTTATGTTAGTGGATATATACAAAATATTGCGTTTCATTACGTTTTATATACCAGAAGTAAATGTATAAACGGGCTATATAAAATATGACGGTCATTGCTATCCTTAAACATAATAATAACTATTATTATTAACAGAAATAGATTTTTAGAATAATAATAATTATTATTATGTTGCTATATTATTATCATTTATTATTTACATGGGACGAAACAGAATAGTTATCCTTAGACCTACTCTCTCCAAGTTCCTTGTTAAGCATTTCTGCCTGCGCCAAACCTCCGCTACGAGCCACAACGCAATTTCTACCACACTAGAACTCCTAATAATATATTGAACAGACCAATTGTAACTTTCAGTGCCAACTCGTAGATGAGAATCTTTCATAAACATTGCAGTTATTAAAACAGGTTGAGTTCCGCGATAATTGTTATATGGTTCAACGACTATTATGAAGTCTTAAGAGCAGTCATTCAATGGTCCATCTTGTGACAATTTGAAAAGTACTATTTGCAAGTAATAGCTAGATACATTTTAATGTTAAATAAGAATATTTTTAAACTTTACCTTTAGTGTTTCGACGTTTATATATTATTTTATTTTTCTATACGACGAACATTTCTTACAGTTGCGGAAAAGACTCGGAAAAGTATCTAGCGGTGGAAAGTAAAAGGGGCTGCTGATATATACTTATAAACACGTAACATTTCATCATGTTTAGACTGGATAAGTACTTAATGGAAAACGGTAAGTGCTAAAAAAATTGCCCGTGTATTTATCGATAATAACCGATACCGAAAACAATAGTATAATATGACGTATATTTTTCTCCTCTTGTTTCTTTATTAATAATGCAGTGCCAGTCAGCAAGAACTGTAATCTAATAATAAGGGTGCTAACACGCCTCTGACAGACATAAGGGCGTACACGGTGAGGGCTAGTTAATTAAAAGCGACGCCGGCGGCTCTGCGGACTATATTATCTAATGAACGAGTACCTACTCCGTAAGCATTCCCATGTGCGTGGATTGCCCGAGTGAAGTATAGTATCGGTCTTCGTTGCACGATTGCAACGGTGCAGTGCGAACATGAATAGCGATCGCGGTGTAAACGGGATATTTAATATTCCAAGATGTCAGATATAACTGATATAATATTAGGTCTATAGAGTATTTCTCATAGAGGTAAATTTTATGACAGGTAGCATGTATAAGTTACGTTTAATAAATCATTAAATTGTTTAATATAGACGTTCTGTGTACATTTTGCGAATCCGAAATGATTGCGCATTGGCGTAAATGTTCAAGTGAAAATAGATACTTATTCAGTTTTTCGTTCGTTCAAAAGTTGAGCAAATCGTACCTATGTAGTTTAGAAAAGAGTCGCTTATATAATAAAACTTCCGCATACATTCACATTCACGCGACCGCAGAATTGTCAATCTGTTTGTACGTGTGCCTCGTTTCTTACAAGAATACCAAGTGTATGAGAAAATATGTAAATTGTAACAGCCAAGGAGGACACACTAAATGGCTAAACAGGGATCATATCTTAGCAAATTCAATTATACTGTTATCATCACCACTAAGTAATGTGATTTAATTTTAAAAGAACATCAGCCACATCTGATCTATTTGGTCAAGGCAGCCGAATCTTGGTATCCCTTGCATCCGTCAAAATACACATTATATTCGCATGAAACTCAAAAGTGTTTGTGATTAAAACGAATGAAACAGTAATAAAAAAGATATTTCAAATTGATTGTAGATTTGTTACTAAAGAATAAAATATTCGTTACTGTGCAAGAATCTGTGCTCTGGGATCACCAACCAACAAGTCCAGCATAGGGATTAGGGGTATAACCCCTCAGGGGAGGCCTACATCCAGCTACAACAGGATGATAATGATAATAGTTATCCAAATTTCATTTTCATATAAATTTGCTCTATCACAAACTTTCCACCAGCAACAGTATTTAAAGGGCGGACTACGAGAAGAATAACGCACTTGGAACACACGGACAGGCACATAAGACGCGGTGCGTACGAAAACGTAACCACTGTATGTAGATTACATTCAACTACACTTTCGCAATGGCACTTAGTACGCATATCAATGGTGTATCTTGAAGGGCATCTTTGTTTACACCGCCCGCCCTTCTCTCCCATATCAGCG
This sequence comes from Mimoniades nurscia nurscia, assembly GCA_018246595.1. Lineage (NCBI taxonomy): Eukaryota > Metazoa > Arthropoda > Insecta > Lepidoptera > Hesperiidae > Mimoniades > Mimoniades nurscia. The sequence continues at coordinate 3,453 of DWFO01003342.1, read as the reverse complement.
CGGCTCCAGTCGCCGGTAGCGGCCGCACCACGTAATTACACCTGTCCGTCAAATTCGAGTTATCTGAAAGGTTCTATCGTGCATTAACCTAACTTTTAACTGTGTGTTGTTTATTCAATATATTGATTGTAATCAATTGTATTAACTTAAAGTGCACACGATTGGTGGATGGTGGTTACTTGTAGAAGAAAGTGATGAAGACAAAGCATGCCAGGTCTGGAAAGCTACAGAGGCTTACAGAGGCTTCTACGTATGGTTAAGTTTATTTGTAGATAATAGAGGAAGTCAAAAGTTGCTTGGGTGTCTACAGGGAGTAAAGATCGCAAAAAAAGCACGTTAGATCTGAAATAATATGGGTATTTGTCACTCAATACATCCTGCCTACTCCGTAAGGAACCTGGCTACACGATAAAATAATAAATCAGAAGAAATAATATCATGCCTGTAATCTTCGAAGAGGTAGGCAGAGGAATGTAGTACACTCCTACGTTTCACCTGTTACTTTTAAGTCCCACGATGGATTAGGTGGTGAGCCTATTGCCATATACCGCGCACATATCCAGACTCCGAGCCACTAATAGAAAATCTGATTTAGAAAAATTTAGTAGTGCGCGACCCGGGAATTAAACCCAGGACCACCCGATCGGCAGTCGTACTTGCAACCAACACGACCAACGAGGCAGTAATATCATAATATAAAAATAGGAACAGGCTAATATAACAATGGCCAATATTAAAGTTCGCATGTGTCAAAGATTCGGAATGGACATTAAGAGTTACTCGTCCGCCGAATTCGTTGTCGGGTCGATAAGTCAAAATATATTTACCTACATTAACATTACCCACTACAAGGTCGTTCGACTACATTTACATTATAGTTAGATATATGTATATATTACAAACTGTTTGATTTTGCGAATATTTTAGCACTAAGTTATGCAATTCTCCAGCTAACAATGATAAAAATGTTTACCCACTGCATACCGCGCTGTCATAATTAGCGTCACAAGTTTGTAATGTATTGTGCACGCGTTCTCAGAGCACTCACGAGTGCTCGCCGCTGAAAAATATTTGCATTAATTTGAGATATCGGTGGTACAAAGCTTGTTTGCATTAGAAATACTGTCGGCCAAGTAAATAATTATTCTTCATTTGTGGGGTAGAGGTATTTACGGTCACATTTTGGGTTAACGAGCAGTGATTAAAAAATGGCACTCAGATAACGTCAACATCAGAAAGATTCAAATATCATTCCTGTTAATATTGACAATTGTGTTTCGCACATACACATAAATGTCCTGAGAAAATCATGCTCTTGTTCCGCCACGGAACACCCACGGATTGAGGGGCACTTGAAACTCTTCGAACATATGTAAATAGACACATGTTTGACACCATATTGTTCTCAATGGCTCATCAACTTTATTGAGAACGGAACCTTATTGCGTAGCGGCGTTGCGGTATCACAAAGCAAAGATTTCCCAAAAAAGGGTCAACAAACTGTCAGTTGGCTCCCTCATAAATCATGTTCCGTAACGTAATGTTACAATATGTGTACCGTATAGAATAAAGAGAGGTACTTTATATTATAAATATAAATCGATATGCAGGGTTGCCAGTTTTAATCGAAATTTGGTAATTCAGGATATTTATTGAAACAAATAAATGACGAAAAAATTAAAAATATTTTAACGTCATAATAGAATATGTATATACATTTATTTTTTTAGTATTTTGTATTTGTTAAAATCAGGTAAAATTAGTAGGTATAATTTGGAGAATAAGACATTTATTGAAACACTGAACACAAGAAAAGCTTAAAATTGTATTTTAATCGTTACTACAAAACATATACCTACAGAGTGAATATTCTAAAAACTATATCCGCTATAATTTTCTTCGTTTTATTTCGCCGGTAAATTTGGAGTTCAAGAATTATTGTATTGTCTGAATTTCCGCAGAGGGTCGTAACCTGCCTCTGAGTGAAACAAATGTTCCTAAAACATAATTTAGAATAACAATAATGTCTCGAATGAACATAAAGAAGATAAAAATATAGATAACTTAGTTGTTTCAGCCTGCACAAGGCCTCCGATGAGAGCCATTAAAATAAAATAAGTTTATAAGTATTCATATTGACTGGCTCTTTCGGCAGTGTTAGTAGAAGCCTAAGAAAACTAAGCAAATTGTGTTGACAAACTCTACGAAGGAACACGACACATAAATGATACAGTTCATAAATTCGGTTAACTGTTCGGGGGTTACAGGCGTGAAGTTACGTTAAATTCGCTTAAATTATTTTGCTGAGCTTTGTATATAAAGTTCAGGCGGGAGTCTGATACAATCATTAAAAACTGAGTACAATAAATAAAAAAATAAAATAAAGCAAATTGTGTAAGTATTTCGTATCAAATGAAGTTGAATAATGACATTCGTTTTTTTCCTTTTAAAGGTACGAAATGATGTTCTGAGATAGTAAGATGTAAATTTTCTAGCTTGAGCTCTTTTTATTTTATACTGTTCAATTCTGTAACTTAACGAAATTTTCATTATGCGATAATATAATTATTAAATTTATATGTAATTGAACTATTTACATATTTGAGACATATTTTCTTAATCAATAATGTGGTCCAAATCCTAATACGATACTGTTGTAAATAATTTGATATCAAGTTCCATTAAAATTTTGAGCATTATTGTTTTGTATAAGTTATTTCGATTTCATTATCTTACACTTGTATTACAACATATCATATATATTAATATTAATATCAATCATGTACTCTGCTATCTAAAATATTTCAAATAAAACTTGAATTGTTTCTATATTTTTGTGTTACAATACAATATCTCCCTGGCAACTCTGCCGGGCATGACTCCATCAGTTGCCGTCCGTGTGTCGCCCTATACGGCGCGTTGAACCCGAGACCTTGGTCGGAAATAGCCTAACGAATTTAACCAAATTTACAAGCGACTCTTAGAACAAATTTGTTCAATTCTTATCTCGATTCACGGTTAACGCGCACAGTCACAATACCGCATTTTTCTTCAACGCACTACCAGCGGAGTTACCCATATGAATGTACCAGTGCGTAACCATTGAATCACATGACATACTAAACAATACCTATACTTGTTTTGACTATTACTGTTAAATATTCAAATCAGGTCTCCTACGGAGTAGACGGAGAGCACGGAGCGCCAAGAAATTCTATCCTTCCAAGGCTGGTTTCTTCTACATTCACCACTCTTGTCGTATGGTCAAGATAGATTAATCTTGGTCTCCGTTGGCACTCGGATCCGTCAACAATGCTATTGATATCATTAATGATAAAAATAGTCAACTATATAAATAAAAGTAACTTCACGCCTTTAATCCCCGAAGAGGTAGGCAGAGGAATGTAGAACATTCCCACGTTTCACCAGTTACTTTTAAGTCCCACGATGGAA
>DWFO01003341.1:0-12432 GCA_018246595.1 Mimoniades nurscia nurscia | reverse complement strand
TACACGGACGATTAAAACTGATTTGTGACGACAATCTCCTCCGCGACCGGTCCGTACATAATATATGTAGGTATGTGTAACATTCATAAAACATTTAACAATAAAAATGTAGGCGATGCCGGATCGGGCACTACTAAATTTTTCTAAATTTAGATTTTTTAGTAATAGCTCGGAGTCTGGATACGTCCCCGGTGTATGGCAATAGGCTCACCACCTATTGCATAGTGGGACGTAGGTAAATGTAACTGGTGAAACGTGTGAATGCTCTACATTCCTCTGCCTACGTTCTCTGGGATTATAGGCGTGATGTTACGTGATCATAATTTGTATATACACTATTTCTGTTGGTTATATATACGTATATTACTACGTATCTTTGTAAAGGCGTCGTCAAAATAATGATGAAAATATTGTACTGTATAAATTCTGATTTAGTACAATAGTAACTAATACAACAAACCTAATACCGAAACACTTACGTTCTATAATTATATTTATGCAAATTAAATACTCAAATTTGCATATGTATACATAAGTTAAAAGCAAATGAGAATTTCCACACAGAATTATAATGGCAAAACATAATCATTTGATATATGTTTCATTATGATATATTGTACTATGTGAGCTATAAATTCAATCTCAGTGACGCTTTCATACATTTTGTGCGGTTAAGCCGCGCGCCCGCGAGGCGTATTTTCCATGCGCTCAAAATTTGCGTATTCAATCTATAACTGAATTTCGTAACGCATTTTTATGCTTAATTACGCTACTTTGTATGTTGTGGCATTTATATCTTTGCGGTTTTCACTTATCATTTTTAGTCATTTGTTACTGAAACTTTTCGTTAAATTAGACACTTGGAAGAGGAAAAAACTATTTTACTTACCGCCTGGTGTGCACGTCGATATGCGATGTTTTATTTCTCTTCTTGTGAGTGACTGTTAGCTATTGATAAATCAATTTGATAATTTGGCGATGACTGCCTCGTTGGTCGTGTTGGTTGCAAGCGCGGCTGCCGATCGGAAGGTTCAACTCCCGGGTTGGGCACTACTAAAATTATTCTAATTTAGATTTTCTAGTACCCCTAGTATTCTACATTCCTCTGCCTACCTCTTCGGGGATTACAGGCATGAAGTTACTTATTTAACTCTATAATATGCAACTGATCTGACCACCTATTCGTTAATGGGACGTAGACAGGCATCAAGACAATATGTAAGTGCAATTCTACAAGTGTTTTGACTCAATTCGTCTAATTTAATATGCATTTTAACAAAACATGCATCTAATTTTACATACATGACTGAAGTTTCACGGTTTCCGTTTTACATATCACTGAGTTACAACTATTTACATATACTCGTATGTAAAGAAAAACATGGAGGACCACGTTTTTCGGCTTAAATTAGTCGAATTTAATTAATCAGATTCATATCAACAATGTCAAACTCTTTCCTGTTGTTTTTTAAAAAACCGATTACTTTTACCGATTGGTCAGCAATACGTCTACGAAATAAACAAAAAACAAAACGCGTATTCCGTTACACAAACGGGATAGATAAATATATTTCCTTAATCCATTTCCCGCATTAGGAAAAAAAGTAATTATTATCTGACGGAGGAAGGAGTATTTCTTATTCAGGCAACTTTATACCTTATGGTCGGATTTTCCGAAGTATCCGAAGGCAGCTGTAGCTGCATTGTTAATACTTGTGTATACATAAAAGTAACATGAATTTTGCAATTTTACATAGATACATGAAAACTTTGCAGCCATTAATAAACTCAACGAATATTAATGAGAGAAACTGTTAGTTTTACATATTATGCACAGTCATCGGCACCTGTTAATATTACGGTATTTACTGACAAAGCAAATTTTAATATTTTTGGAAATCCCTGCCGTAATAACTAAAATTAATGTTAATCTTGTGGTATATTGTCCAAATTGTCTTTAATCCAACCTCTTTTATCTTTCCACTGTTGTCTCTCATTATGGGAGAGTTAAAGCCCGTACACCACGTAAGCCGACTGGTGGTTCGTAGACGGCTAGAGAACATTGTGGAATAATCGAGAATGAACTAGAAAACATTAGGATCTACTTTCAAGTGTTTTTTATTTCCTCGCGATATAATCTAGATACTTACTCTAAATTTGATTAAAAATCTTAAGTTGACATTACATAACATAAAACATTACTTTATTAAACAGAAGGAGTAAAGAAACGCACAAATCCTTACAAACATACATAAATCTCCTTTATTAATGATCTGCAAAAAGTCCAAGGAAATACTGACCCGGTCCCGAGGCCTCTGACGAGGAATGACAAGGAGAGCTGACCCCAAATCAAACGGGACTAACCGAGGGTCAGGTAAAAATAATCGTTAATAATGTATTAGATAAAAGGTATGTATTACAAAGTATAATTGACGTGCTGATTGAAGTGGACTGTGGTCCACGGCAGTCGATACGATTACGACGAAATGACGATAAATACTCGATGGCGAGGCAATCAGATTTAATTCTCTTATTACTCACTAATAATAAATAGATGAAAACGAAAACGTCTTAGTGCATATAGTTACGGCAAAGCTAATTTTGTCAGCATTTGTATCACCTTATCTTTTCTACTATTTTATAGACAAATGTGAACTGCGTGTTAAATACACAATACATAATAATAATGAGAAATGTATAAAATAAATGTATATGTGACTGGTAGTACGAGAGATCCTATTACACGTTTTTATGAAGAGTGACAGCAGATACTTGAACAACTAGCAACAGATCGACGGCTGTAGTAACCTTGATCTATTTGCCTCTGCTCTAAGAAGGTATTCGTATGCACTGAAACGAAATTTTGCCAGTTATCTTGATAGTTATCCATTATTATTATGTCCGATAACCAATCGGGAAGCAAGGTGTGGCAACCACGTCTATTCAGGTGCGTAGTCTGACAGCTCGGAGCAGTGGCAGTCCATAATGAGGTTAGTTGGAGGTCCAAGGGCTGATAAGATGATTCCGTTTGTCCATATAGTTCTTTGTTGGTACAGAATTCTCCGAAATGCACGCCGGCATGTGTAAAGAGAAAGGAGAAAGAAGGAAATGGAGAAAGGAAAAGAAGAAAGCACGTGTGAAATGAGAAGAAGCACGTCAGCTGTGAAACGACAGAGACATTTGACACTCATTGCTGTCTGCCTACCTTGTATAGGACGTGGATGAATGATAATGCGGTCTTGGTTGCCTTTAAACTAGTCCTTTTTTACTAATCGACGTAGTGCTGGGTGCGGGAGAGGGAAGTGATGGGCTTGCAGTTTTTGATAGATTACTAATAATGTTATATTACAGGTAATGGGATTATACTTTGAATACAATATAAACATTTATTTCATTACATTTCGTTCATATTACCCAAGATGTTATTTTAAGAGATAACACGTATGCCTATGCCCTGGTGCGTAAAAAATGTTATTGAGATTGGTCGATACATGTTATTATGTTCGCTTTGTTTGACTTCAATTGTTTTGTACTGTTTCAATACAATATTAATCATTGCACAACATTTCGTACACCAAAATTTCTGTTGCAACATCACTAAATGTTATTATTATTAAAACTTTATTCCTTGATTAATGTTAACGGAGTTGGATATTATTGAAATTTTTTCGATTGTTAATTCGCTTTATCTAAACATTTTATAGTTTACGAGCTCTTGATTAATTTAGATGTTTTAGATAGACGAGTATGTTAATGTTGTATAATATCTGCTTACAACTCAAATAGGACTTAAGCTCACTCTGATGACATCTGACAAATTGAGATTTCTGAGCACGTTGAAACGACTCGGGACTGAGTTTGTCATTTGACACTGGCAAGTAGAGCTGTGGAGCTTATTTAAGCGAGGCCTGGGTAGAGGGTTTTATGATACCAGCGAGTTGGCAGAATCTGTCACATTTAATAACGTTGAAATCCCCGCGCAATTCAAGTGGAAGTAGTGATAACTTAATACTTTAAATTCGGACCTTGTATTTCGACGGTACGGAGTTCGAATCTTAGCAAAGACCGTGGGTATTAAAGTTTTGTGTGTAGCAGGTGGAAATAGTTAAGATATCTGCTTGCTTGAAGATTCTCCATAATGTGATAATAATGGTATATACCCGTTTTACTGTGACAATGAGACGAATTTCATGTTCAAAAGTGGAACAACCAAAATGTTTAATGACAATAATAATTTTAAAATGTACTCACATTCCTTTCATGGTCATCCACGGTTGGTAAGGTACATTTAACTTCAATGACACTCGGCATTCCATTTTCCTTTAATGTCATAACTCGCTCAAATGTCATTTAAGAGCCCGGAAACACGCACTTGTGCTCGCGACGGTACATTCCTCACCGGTACCTGTGCTTCCTGATGACGCAAACGACGCAGTACTCGATATTACTTATTGAATATTAAAAATACTGTCAACATCATAATTTTAATTAACTTATAACAATTTTACGTGTGGTCTGTCTGTATACGCTCCGCCCGCGCAGTTTTAGGCGGGAGCTTGTGAACAAAGAGCTAAAATCACTATATCTAGTTCCACAATACGGGGTTCTATAATATTTTCATGGCGCGCTCAAAACGAAGAATGTAAACCTATTATGTAAAGCTTATAATTGTTTTGACTACATATCAGCTAGATACAGAAACTACTTATAAAATGTATGGGTTTCATAATCCACTCGCGAAGAGCTTCATGAAGGAAACGTAATTTATGGAAAACTCTAGAACAGACGCTCAGAAACGGACGCCGGACACTCAGGGGAAATTTTCTAAGCAAGCTTCTGATCCATGCAGCAGCCTTCAGAAATACATTAGTATGAGTGAGTGTCGAGTCACATATGAGTGACGATTTGTCTGTCGAGTTTTTAACGTTAATATTTCTTTATGTACAATACTTTGTGTGTAATACTAAGTTTCGACATATTTCCTCGTCGTAATAATTACATGTTGACTGCTACGTTGGTTTTTGTTGAGTGGTGAAAGGTCCTCGGACCGAATTCCGCGTTGGGTATTATTATACTGAATTATTCTAATTTATATTTCCTAGTAGTGGCTCGAAGTCTGGATATATCACCGACGTATTGCAATAGCTTCAGCCTCTATTCCATAGCAGAACCTAATCATACCTGGTGAAACGTGGGTGTGTATTACACACCTCTGCCGACCCCTTGGAGAATTACAGGTGTAATGTTACGTTCTGTTTACACTGTGAGTGTAAGTAATATTAAGTAATTAAAGGTAACGTATGGCAAAACAAACGCTACCGAATTTCCACGTAACGGTAATTGTCGCTTAATAATTGCGTTCACCGGTATTCATTCCGAGCTTAATACAAACATATGTACATAATGTAAGTGTACACGTAGGTTGTAATAACACTTACGGTCTAAGCAATTCTAGTTCAACAAACACTTATCATTACTTTGGAGCATATCATGAGTTAACGTCATTTATCTTATTCACTTGTCATGTTACCGTTTTGTTTACAGACATTTAATAGTTCTACCGCTATTTTTTTGGGTATTAGTTCGTTTTAATATAAGTTCGGAAGCAGTTTGTGAAATATAGAGACTAAGGAATGAGGTGAGAATAATTTTAAAATATAAACAATATATTTTTAATGTATCATATGTTATAGGTTTCTTAGTAACAATTTCGTATCATTGTTATATAATATTATCATATATGTGGATACAAAATATAAAGCCGGAAGTAGGGTTGATCTATGGCATAGTCTTTACTTAGGCTTAAACCGTACACCGATAGCTCTAACTTATATATACATATATAAGCTAGAGAAGTGTAGAAGTAAATAGACGTACCTACATAGAATATAGAAGACTTCATATACTCATCTCTTCTATAATCACAGTTACATAAGACAACATTTACACAATACACTTGATAACGATTCCTGTTTACAGTAACATTTACGTCAGTAAACACCTACTAAATGTAAATAAAGGTGTCGGATTAAGGTTACCACGCATACAATTGTAGCCCGTGTCACGTTGCAATAAGTATTAAAATCGCGTGCTGCTTTTCCACGAACTTACTACACTATGCACGAGAACGTGCGCGAGAGTTAATTAAAAACTTGTATGGAACTTTAATATTTATTTAATTTAAATTTAATCCCTTGTCAGTTAAAATAAATTTGGTAATTTTGGTACTATTAAATGTGCATATATTTATATGATATTGGTATTTTTGAATTGTTAATTAGAACTTCTCATTGCTTTAACAACAAGGGATACATCTACGAATTAAAGTTTTAACATTAATAAAGATAAGGTTATTACTGCGTGGGTCATTATTATTAGACTATTACCCCGCCTCCTTCTCCTTAAATTAATTCAAAATTATTTAAACCATGTAAAATTATTTAACTTTCGAATCTATTGGTTTTGTATTTATGTAATGTATAGGTTTTATATATATTTTACAAACATTCTTCGTGCCCGTATTCCATAAAAGTAGAACGACGGCAAAACAATTCACTCCGCTTGAACAGCGGATGCGATTGAAATGCAAACGAGGCATAATAAAATTGTCGGTTTCAGGCGAACGCATTAAAAGTTGTCATGTGCACTTCGCATTGACTGTCTCGTTGGTGGGGCGGTTGAAAACGCGATTGCCCATCGAGAGGTTCAGGATTCAAATCTAATTCGGGTACTATTGATTTTTCTACTTAAACTTATGATTTTCTACTTAAAATTTTCAGTAGTGGCGTAAATTGTGAAACGTGGGTCTGTGATGCACTCCACTGCCTACTCCCTCAGAGATAACAGGCGTGGTGTTACGGTAATGATTGTACTGCAATCGTATTGTTTGTACTGCAGTTTTATCTGATGAGCTTAAACGCAGCCGTTGCCTAACGCTGATGTTACACTACAAAAAACGAAACTAAATCGTTTCAATATAGGTAATATGGAAACAATTTGTGCAGTGCTTTACATTCCGACAAACACTCAGATAATACTAAATGCTATAAATTCGAATCGTCGCAATTGTAACCTTTATTAATAGCACGAAGAATATAAAAGTATACAAGAATGAGAGTATTTAAATAAGCGCATGCATTGATTTAGTGTAAGAGATGATTTCTAAGAAACATACTCGTATGTAATATTAAAATTTATTACGACTATTTATCGTTAATATTATAATCGTATAATATATTGTTAATATGCTTTAAATTTCCTTGCCTTTTAATATTTAATTGCTTCACAATAAGGACTTTTAATAGTTAAGATCATTTGAAAGAGACAAATTTGAGAATAAAATTTCTTAGGTTATTATTTTCAAATACGCAGATGAATTCATGGATGGTTGCTGAAGGCTACAGCATTTGCAACGTAGAATGAGCAGGACTTAATATATAGAACTAATAAACTCAGTTTTATCAATTTGTACCTAAGCATTATTTGTTAATATGAATATGAATTGGAATTGGTAAAAGAGCGGAAGAAATTAAACTGCTGGTAACATTTTAAATTTTGTATGTCAGTTATGAGTGCATAAAGAAGTGAAATGTGTTTATTTATTGTTTACCCACTGGCCCAGTGATTAATTAACCTTACTTCTGAGCTATGGGCTCGATTTCCACCAAAAATAAATATTTGTGTGATGAGCACAAGTATTTGTTCTGTGTCTGGGATGAGAAAGTATCTATATATGCGTATCTTTAGATGTACATATTCATATGTACATATATATATGGTTTATAGACCATTTTTGTTACCTTAACACAAGCTCTCCTGTGGATTACTGTGCTATAAAATAGCGTATGAAAATGTTACAACGTGTTATAAATAGTCAGTTTACCGGGAGGTAGTGGGGTTACACGAACTAACAGTTACTCGGTCAAGAGTTACTCTACATTCTTTACATATAAAATCTCTTACAGCACTCAGGGTGAGCTAGGAAGCTCTTGACAAATAACAAAAGACAAGGTTCGAGGCAAGGTGGAGTTTTGTAACTTTTTCATCACGGCTATGCAAGCGTACAGATTAAATTACCATATCGAGTTAGCAGAATATTCACTCAAATATGTATTGCATAAAGTAAGAAACCTCATTACATATCTTTATAATAATGAAACTACTATAATAATATTACAATCTGTATAGAATATATATGGTACGGATTTATTCCCATCTCCGAAAAGAGCCCGTTTGTCTTTTGGTCACGTTTAAAGTGTAAGGAAATTTTTATGAGGAATTACATTTACTAGTAAGAATTTACTGGATGACCATAATATCCGTGGAGTTTCAATCACAGTTTACCACAGTCTAGCCATTCATGTGATGTTATTAGCCGAAACTAGCGTGATGTGTGTCTTGATTATTGTACAAGCTTGTTTGGTCAGTACTTCAGTGTTCACTGTGTACACCGTCAGGAACTTGGCATGGTGATGTAATAATAACATATCTCCATTGAGTTATTAGGTATTTGTGATAAGGGACATAATTATAAAGTATTGAAAAATAGCTACCATACCTCTAAGTAGGTACGAATCTCTTACATACAGAGGCAGTGATTGTCCCAACCGGGTTGCCTAAACGGAGAAAGGGTTTAATTATTGTCACGTGACACGTGACATCTCAACCGGTGCGTGGACACGACCACGATAATTCGCCATTAGCGGCCACCCGTCCAAACGGTCCGCTTGCGACGTTGCCTAAATTAGCGTTGACAATATTTATAATAAAATTTGTGAACGTAAAACGGATGAGGTCTGATTTTGGAACATGTGATGTTTATGAGAGTGATGAACGTAATATTAGAATATTATGACAAATAGTAGAACTGTACCTATACAGCTGCGGGTGATAAATTTTCGGGTGACAGTAAGAGAGCGATGAAAAGTCTGTAAAGATACTTGGCGCTTGATGCTCTCTGCCTACCCCGTGAATAACCCTTCGGGGTTATGTAATAGTAATAGGCTCACCACCTATTCCTTAGTGGGGTGGAATTGAAACTGATGAAACGTAGGACTTGTTACATTATTCTGCCTACCTCTTCGGGGATTACAAGCGTGATGTTACGACGATTCCACAACGAAAATGGTAATGTAATAAAGTGTAATTTATATTTTATTAATGCTAATGACTTCTAGCTCGTGTTTCTAGGTCTGAATATATGTAGGTAGCTAAACCTTGGCCTCTGCGGCGAAAGCTCGTCGCAAAGTCCGCAGTGCTGAGCTAGTTTCAGATCTCCGCGTTCTTGATAAAAAGTGTGTGATAAACATCGATATCCAGATTGCATATTTTATTATAACCACACAGATACATCACTATGTAGTGCTTAAACATGGTGATGCAGTTATGAAGGGTCAAATGTAAATTAGTTAATTACAACCGTGCGTAATATCACGCCTGTAACCCTCGAAGACGTAGAGGTAGGTAGGCAGAGGAATGTAGTACACTCCCATGTTTAATCAGTTACCTTTTCGTCTTAGTATGGTGGTGTGTGTGTTTGCCATAAACCGGGCAAATATCCAAGCTCCGAGTCTAATTAGTCCTTTCCGTTATGTATACAACTGTTATAAGTGTTATGTATACAAGTGCTCACAATCTAGGTCCAAGGAGAAATATTGCCTGTGTATGTACATACATAGGTGATGATGATGAAGATGATTTTGTCCGACCGGTTTCGGCCATGTATAGGTATGTAACATAATATCACGCCGTCTTCCCGAACCGGTAGGCAGGAGGGCGTAGTACTCCCACTTATCAGCAGTTACATTATTGAATAAGTTAATAGAGTTTCGATGTTCCTACCCAAATGTTATCGGTATAAATTTTTTGCCTATGAGCATGTTATAAATGTAGCAGTTATCAACGATCGTGCGGAGGTGTCACGTTAGAAATTAATGATCGGTTTGATCCAGTCACTCCCACGCTGTCGGTTATAGTCTGAAGGAACACGTTTTATGTGAAACATCGCGGCAACGCCTCCGCGAGGAAGAAATTTACCTACGTTGGCATTCATCAAAGCTTTTTTCACAAAAGTTTCATGTGGAGGCGGTGATCTCGAAAAAACGTTTACGATTCTTTGTGAAACCTTTTTATTGAATAGTCTCGCTAAGATTTCGGTTTTTTTTTGGTCGGATCCAAAAAAAGAAATTCGCACAGAATCTAAAATGGTTTCATCTTTCATTTTATTGAGTGAAGGTGCGATTGACTCGGCTAGTTTCATTCAATGGACCCCTATGTGTGATAATATTCCATAGATTCCTGGACTATAAACGGGCGTGTAAGTGGTCTTAGAATTTTTATCCTTTTAATTCCAGGCTTCGGAAAATACAATGTACCTATAGCCTCTACGAGGATTTTCTTTATAAATTTAACTTAGGAAGCAGAGCCTTACTGCCAGTGTCATGTACACTGGGCGTTCATCCATATCAACTGGACTATTGGCGGTCCTCAGCGGTTCGGTTTCATCATCATCATCATATCGCAGTCCACTGATGGACAAAGGCCTCCCCCAAAGAGCGCCACCGCGCCCTGTCCTCGGCTTGCCGCATCCATCTTCTGCCTACAGATTTTCGCCGATTATCATCATTGTCATCGATTCGGCGTGAACGCGCGTTTTTACCGCACACGTGTTAAATGTGTAATGAGCCTCCGTCTGAGGGTTTCCGGGGAACTTTGACATGGGGTTTCGCCAAGCAAAGCGTTGGCCACTATCGGTACGTTGGTAATATCCATAGACATTAGTTGGGCTGATTATAAAATGGTGAGTTACTGTTATGCCGGCTGCGAAGGAGCTTCAGCTTAGCTTACCTTCAGACGAGGGCAATGTGAGCATATTGCGTGGTATGACGTAGGTACAGTGTAATTCTATATCCACATTTGATGATCATGTTTCTGCTGCAAAGCAGCACTGTTTGGACTATAGGCTGTTCTGTATATAATAAAAAACGTAACAAGCGTAACATCACGCCTGTAATCCCGAAGAGGTAGGCAGAGGAGTAGTAGTATACTCCCACGTTTCGCCAGTTACGTTTACGTCCCATTGTGGGATAGTTGGTGAGACTATAGCCTCACCCCGAGCATATATACAAAATGTAAGTAAGAGAATACCAATAGTGCCGGACGCAGGTATTGAACCCAGGGCCTCGTGTTCGGCAGTTGCGATTGCCACCAACACGACCAGTGACAAGCAAATAATAATAATGTTAAGAAAAAATCGAACATAATTATGTTTTATCACAATATATGTATAGACTGTTTTGAAAACAATGTATTATAATACTTGTATTCAACAGCAACGCAATGTTCGGAATTTTCAACAGGAAAACGTAATCTTAAGTAGGTATCATTTAATAATTGTTAAGTTAAGTTATTCTCGTAAAATGAATTTAAAGTGTAATACACTTTTCTGCCTTCCTCTTCAGGGCTTGCAGGCGTGATATCATGTTTATTTTTTTTTCTTTTGGAATAGGTGATTCAATGACGACCGCATCGTCCTCTTCTTTCGTATAGGACCGCATAAAGCTCCCCCCGTAAGACCGTATGTGTATTTATAATATTTTTTCTTAAATAACGTAATTTGTTCCTAATAAATACAACGGATTATTATATATTTCACGTTATCTTATATACATACATGTACACATAATATTGCAAGTATCCAAAATATTTTTTTTATTATATTTTACTGTTAAAATGCTTGCACATTTTAATAAGAGGCATTGAAAACCTGGTAATATTTACACGCTAGAGAAATATTATATAATTTAAACACAATATACAATATTTAATTCTAAGTCTGTCAATCCACACTGGAGCAGCGTGGTGGAGTATGCCCCAGGAACCTCGCGATTAGGGAAGAGACAACTATCCAGCAGTGGGATGTGAAGAGGGTTGTAAAAAACTATTTGTTAGCGGAGTAAGAACATCATATAACATAGAACACACATGACGAGAGTAGCAAATGTTTTTTCTATATATAAATTTATGATTAATAATTAATTTGAATTTCATTATTAATATATTTTATAATTAAATTAAATTATTTTTATATTTTATTTATAATTAAGCTGTAGAATATGTGGACCCAGTAGCTGGCAGCCCTCGGGCGTCTGGCCTTCCCGCTACGCATTATTGCTCGTCTTGACCCCAAGCGCTTGTTGATATGAAAATAATTACAAATATGTCACTTGTTATTCGCATCCAACTCACACGATTGCTTGTGTACCACAAATAATAATAATATCATCTTGTGACAACCTGATGTCCTACTGAAAAAGAAAAAAAAAAAAAAAGTAACTTCACGCCTGTAATCCCCAATGAGGTAGGCAGAGGAATGTAGAACATTCCCACGTTTCACCAGTTACTTTTAAGTCCCACGATGGAATAGGTGGTTAT